>JAITYZ010003341.1:0-10653 GCA_027744595.1 Paronellides praefectus | reverse complement strand
GGTGCCGTCCCGGCACTGGAACTGGTATGCATTGCAGGATGGTGGAACCACTACCGGAGCTATAAGAAAAAAAAGTAAACATAACTTAATTTATGAATTCATCCATTCCCTCCTTCTCTCTCTCTTATTCGGCTGGAGCCTAAATATCCAGAGAGCTTTAATCTCATTCCACCAGTTTGTTGAATGAGAAGATAAAGATGTTATTATTATACTGCTGCTCTGCTGCTGCTACTCAGAAAATCATTTAACTCTATTTTGTTTGCAAGCCAAACCTTCTCATCATCATCTTCTTCCGCTGCTTCTCCTGCTGCTTTTATTATTTTACTTTATATAGTGGAGTAGTAGCAGTCCATGTGCTTTTTTAGCCTTCCAACAGGTTATTAATATTTTTTTGAAATGGTGTACAAAATACAGCGAGATATCAAAGAAGAGCAAGGCAAATAACCTGTGGCTTTTAATATTTCTACCTGCCATACCACTACCACCACATAAATGAGCTGTTAGAAAAATACATCACGCCATACAACTCATCATCTCCTCCTTGCGCTCTTGTCTACCCTCTCATATATGAGAGTGTGAGTGAGTGCTCTTGTGAGTGGATCTACTTCCTTTAATAAAATAAAAAAAAAACCTTGCACTCTCCAATCTCTCCGGAGAGCCGATGAAATTGACTAGTTCACATTTCCATCTAATATACTCATAATCACAATATTTACCATCATAGCTTCATATAGTTGTCAAGTTACAAGTATATCTGCGTGAAATATAATATGCTTCTTTTAAAAGAAAATCTTTTTTTATGCTTCGTATATCACGGTCAAAATTGTTTCCTGGATTGAATCTTCTATCAAAATAAGCAACCATATCGCTATCTGATATCTTGATGTGTTTTGATTACATATTGCCAATGCATTTAGTAGAATGGCATAGTTACCATATTCCCTACTCATTGAATATAATATACCTAATATATCACACATCTCTCTACATCTAAAAAAGAGATCTCAACAAGTCAATTGTTATCGCTTGTGGCACTTTTTCAAAGAAAAAAAAAGATAACCGGACGGAAGAAGTTTAAAAAAACATGGGTATATTATTGCATGCTTTGAGTTTTTGAATATATTTTTTCCAATATAAAATATATATTTTTTCCTTGTAAAAATATACAACGCTTTGTATACCCACACTTTACTGCTCATTGGCCTTCAAATATAATGTGTGCTGTGCTGTGCTTTTTTATGTTACATAATCGTAATAAATGACAGGGCAAGTAAACGCTGGAAGCCAGTTATTTCACTTGACTCGGTGTACTCTCAGTTTTTTCTTAAGAAAAAAAACCACAAGAGTATTTTTTTAACTTGCTTTTACACACTTTGACTGGTTGTTTTTTTGGTAATAAAATGCAAAGTGAAAAGGAAAGAGAAAAAAAATGGCCATCAATAATTCATATGAAAAATCATTTTCCTTTTATTTTCCTCTTCTTACTATCAACTATACTTAATATTATACCAGTTTTGTATGACTTTTTTTACAGTTTACAATTGAGCAACAATAGACACTAGACACGCAGAGCACAATACAACAAGAGGAACAACAAAAGAATAACAGCTTAAAAGCGGATATTGAACAAAAAAAATAGAAGATGGATCAAGATCCGATACGCATCTCTTTCTCTCTCTCTCTTTGGTGTCTGCGTTGGTTTGGTGGTACACAAGGGCATTATGATAATCAATAATATCATCTAGCAAAAAAAATACCACTATTAATCTTTTAATGTACCATTTTGCCACGCCTTTATTTTTTCCGCGTAATGTGCCATTCATTCATGATAAGGCCAGGGGAATATAAAATGAAAAAAGGGAAATTATTTTGTATGTACGACGGGATGAATGCTTAAATCCTTTTTTTGCTTTCTTAAAAAAAATTTGCAGAAAATATTTAAGAAGAGGGATTTTCCTGGTATTTTGTGTGTCAATACACTTTAATCTTGAAATTATATTTCTTAGAAAAAATGTTAATCCTAATCCACATGCGTGCAAACTAAGGAAATAAATATATTGCATGTTTTGACATGAACGGATTTGCTATTCAAGGTTTTGAATAGAAATACAAGATTTAAAAAAGAGTTGCAAAAATGAGAAGGAAAACAAACGTGAGGATTTGTGTTTAAAGTGGTTTAAAACCGAGAATATTTCTATTTTATCCTTTTAAATAAAGGAGGAATTTTCATGTTGCAAAATTTATAATACACCACAGCAGCATTGGCAACAGGTAAAAATGTAATTGTAAATCTATAATACAATTTTATTTTCATGGTAATTTTTCACTGGAATTCTATTCTATAATCCCATCTCTATTTTGGCATATTTTGTAGCGAATAAGACGGCTGTGCTACTGGAATTTGTAATGTTGAACTTGAAACGATGAGAAATGAGTTGGCAAATAAAAAATATTATGAATCTTTGATGTTTATTTTAAGGGTGAAGGGGTAAAATTTAATTTATCACCACAAAAAGAAAGGACAAATTTGCTACAAAAACCTGCAGACAATTCCATAACAAGATAGTCAAACAAAAATACTTACGGCGGCAATTCGATTCATCAAGTCCATCTGAGCAATCTCGCCTTCCATCGCACACCCTCTGTCTATGAATACACCTTCCATCACTGCAAGGAAACTCTCCATCTCTACAAGGTGAAGGTGCTGTTTTTTATTGGTTCAAGTTAAGACCATCTAAAAAACATAATAATAATTACTAATTAATATTTTGTTTATTTACAATCATGTTTTCAAAAGGACAGAGAGTTACTTCACATATTACAATATATAGAGTATTTAATTAATATCTATTAATTGTTTAAATGCATTATTAGTACAAAAGTAGAGGGTTTATTTGTTACACATTATGTTATTTTCATATATAAGCGAAATTTTACGTAGACCATTTTACGCTACCACATATTTTACTCTGTTGAATTTATTATTTAAAAGGGTTAACCATAGTATCACCAAAAAAGGATATATTTTTTTACCGTCACCTTAAAAAAATGCGTAGATTGATTAATTTACAAATGTTTATTTTGGCCAGAACCGACAAAGAAGGGTTAATTAAAGAAAGCCATATTATTTAGGCATCCACTCATAAATACACATTAATTACTTGTATTTTTGTGGACAGTTGACAGTTTGACAGGATTTTTTGATACTTGTCAAAAAAAAAACAAAAAAAAATATATTTTTTTTTCCTAATTCAAAAATTTGGCGAAGAATTTATATGTATGTTTTTTATGTACACGATGACGACAAACAGATATAATAAATAAATAATATATAAATTTAAATACGGAAATAATGCAACAATTATAAACAGAGCTACACAAATGTAGAGCAGTTCTGTACACAAATAAAAGCCAATAAATATAGAAGTTCAACTTGTCTTACACAACAGGTATATTTTTTGTATATATTTTTTATGGCTTTGTTTTTTGTAGTGTTTTTTCATTAGTTTGCTTACTGGAGGTTATCAAATTGGTGGAGTTTAACCTACTCGCACATGCTGCAGGTGTTTCGTCTGATCCGCCCTGGCAATTACGAATGGTATCGCAAACGCGCTCAATCGGTAAACAATACTTTGTCTCAACGCATTGAAACTCTGTCACAGGGTTACAAGCTGCACGACATGTTGTTGTTGTAGAAGTAGTGTTTTTATTTCGAGGAGAAAAATAAAAACAAAAGAGAAAATACCACGAAATTCAATACAAACTCATTTGGGAAATGAAATACGTTTACAATTTTTTTTAAATAGTAAAAATGAGGGAAAATAAGAGCGGAGATTATTTCAAATTATTATTTTTAAAATAATTGGAATGGATTTTGGAAAAAAAAATAAAATAAAAAAGATTTTTTATCGAAAGCGTTTTAAAGCTTCGTTAATAATTTTTTTGTAAAAAGCATACAATAACCACTATGTTAGTATCAATTAAATAAAAAAATGTACTTGATTTTTTAGTACAATTGTTTTCAAAAAAAATTTACACAAGAAAATCAAAAAATCAAAATCAAATGTATATACAAATCCCAAAAAAACTCAAAATTATATACAAGTCGAGTCGAGTTTTTTGTGTACAAAAAATTATGCAAAAATTCGCATTCGCAAAAAATATATAAATATTGTAATTAGTTTTTTATGTACAAACACACATTATTATACTTGTTATGTGCTCAATGTCAAGTTAATGTGGATAGTTAACATTTAAATTGAGTCATTTACTTCACCACACCGATTTAATGTTGACACTCAACTTGTGAGATGAGCATTCACTGCTATTTATGTACAAAGCAGACAGTGTTATTAACCAAAATTACATGATGATTAACTGACACGTAAAAAAATATTATATTACATTTGTGTCAGTTTTGTCAAAAAACCAAAAATGGCAAAAAAAAATCACAGCGCGAGACATTTTTATTTACAAAGGATTTTTTTGTATGCAAAAACAATGGACAAAAATAGATCAAAACAGTTGTTGTCCATGATATATAAATATATTTATATACAAGTTGATATGTACAATGTACCATCACCTTAAAGTATTAAACCACCTACCTCTCACCTTCAAAATAAAAATTTAGCACGGAACCACCCAAAAAAATCTTATTCCATAATTGGAATAGGAAAAAATATATATATGCAAAAAATTGTCCATGCCAAAAAAAATAAATAAAAATAAATTTGTTTCTTTTTGACAAATTAGCCAACAATAAATACCCACCAGACACCACATAATTACCACATAATTGTTAGTATGTTTGTTGCGCAAATTTTAATTTTCCTTGTTTTTTCTGTACAATACGACGACATACAACAAGGACTACAAAGGACATAGAGATTAAAACAGTTGGAGACAGTAAAAATGAGACGTTTGATTTATAAACACTGCGACATATTTTCAAAATTCCAACAGCGCAAAAAAAATAAAAAATGTGTTTAATATTTTTCTTTAATTTTGGAATAAGGATTTGGATTTTCGAAGAAAAGAAAAAAAAGGAAAAGGCAAAAGGAAATAACGAAGATAATTTTCTTTCAGATTTGTTTTTTTTTTCACTGTGACATATTTTCAAAATTCCAACAGTGCAAAAAAATAAAAAAATGTGCTTAATATTTTTTTAAATTTTGGAATAAGGATTTGGATTTTTTTGTAACTTTGTTTTCGAAGAAAAGAAAAGAAATATAAAGGAAAAGGCAAAAGGAAATAACGAAGATAATTTTCTTTCAGATTTGTTTTTTTTGTAGTTGGGTACATACGACAATTCTGCTGTTCATCCTCATTCATCTCGCAATCTTTTCTACCATCGCAAACTCTACTTTTTGCAATACATCGTCCTGTTTTGCACTGAAACTCTTCTCTAAGACACCTAGGTCTTGAGGGATCATACCAGATTGGAGATGTGGTAGATGTGGTTGTAGGTCTTGGTGTAGTCGTAGTCGTAGATGTTCTAGATGTGGTAGTGTAAGAAGGTGGCAATTCTGTGGTGAGTATATAAAGTAAATTATATATTAAAGTAAAATATTTTTTTAAAGAAAAACCTGAATAAATAAATAATTAAATGAATCCAAATTATATTTTTTTTAAATATCACAAGAAAGACATTTCAATGTAAAACAATTACTATATTTTACACGTATATTATTTTAAATTATTTTAAATAGCCGCAGTTGTTGACTTTTTTATATTTTTCATATTTTTTCCCAGTGACCTTTTCAACCTTTTTAAATGCTTTCCGTGTGATTTCTCATATTTCACAGCGGGATAAATACAATTTTGCATGGAACATGAAAGAAAAGACAAAACGGATTTTTATTTCATCTTTCACGCAAGTGATTTTGATATTCTACGCTAAATATCTATAGGTGTATATACAGAGTACACAGTACACATGCATACCTGAATGAGCGTTTTTTATGACTTGACAAAAAATACTGAGGCTCAAACGATGACGAAGACGCGACGCGGTAAACCCGCCAGACTCCAGCTAACATACTTAAATAATTCACACACACACAGCCATACCTGCAGCAACAACCGGAATACGAATGAACCGCACACACACTTTCTATTATATTTTTTTGAATTTACTATGCAGAAATGAAATGAGCCATCATCATCAAAATCACAAATCGCTGAACAATAATATCGCGTTGCGTTGCACAATTATTGCGTTACCATCATCATCCAATATAACATGAGGATGATGATATATGCATGCATTATGTGTGTGCCCTTTGTACTTTATGGAAAATGCAAAGTTAACCCTTTTTTACATTTTATCATCACTTTTTCATCTTTCTCTTCATCATCATCTCTCTCCACTACTTAATATTTCTCTTGACATTCACATTCATTTCCTTCCAATGCAATATATTATACTACTTCTATACTCACAAAAATAACCGATTATATAATAATAATAATATTAAATACTACATTATTTTCTGAAGAATACTAATAAGAAGAGAATGAATGAATGACATTACAAAAAGTGCTTTGGATGGATGACGACATTGTGTCGCCTTTTGACTTTTGAAGGTAGGTATATTTGTATAGGCGCACACACATCTATTCCAACCCCACACGTTATAGATTGCATATTGCATATATTTTAAAAAGAAGAATGAAAAGGAAAGAAAGAAAGGAACAAGAAAATAGGGAAATATCATGACTCTGGATCTTTGAACATGCATGCATGCCACCAGACCACATCACACACACACGCCATATTAACATTCTATCAGCATTTATTACACATTTTTACTTTTTTATATTTTATTGTTCATCGATATATTTTATTATTTTTCTTCCATACGACATGTCATATAGTCATATGATAAAGATAAAAAAGAGTTTCTCCGAGCAAAGTCCTCTTTGTCATCAAAGTCGTTGAGTTCGCATATTGCCTTGCATTAATATTACTCTGATGATATGCAATGCAATATGAAAGAGTGCATAAAAATGTATTTCATGTAATTTGACTCGTATATCCATGTCGTCTTCGACTCGGCAGAGTCTCAGTTTCCCTTGTTATCTGACATCATCATAATGTCAAGTCAACCTTTTACACTTGACCTGAGATCAATACACTCTATACTTTTTTTTCAATTATTCTACCCGTGCCAAAAAATTATGTTTTTTATACATTGGATCATCATCCTCTCAATAATAAAATGATAATATATGTGACTCTGTTCAACTTGTCTATATGTCTGTCTCACAAAACTTTTTTTTTTCTCAAATGCAAATTTGTGCACCGATGATGATGACAATGATGATCATGATCACATATTATTGGCATTTGTGGTTACAGTGGAACTGCAATATAATATGAGGCGAGCAAAAGCTCATTCATAAATTCATAAATAATTTGTACTCGTATTACATATACGTGAGCAGTGAGCTTTTAAATGATGTCATCATCACTACAAAATCATCAGAGTTGGATAAGTTATCTCTTTTTCTCTTTAAATTTATCATGTGTTCAATGTTCACTTTTTTATGTATTAAAATTACAGCTTTTCAAACACAACATCATTTTTACCGTTTTTTCTTCCTGGGACAAGATGGGTGTGTGTGGCCAAGAAAAAAAAATGTTTATGCAAAAAAAAGTAAGAAAGTGCGAATTATTAGATAATTTGTGGATCCTTTAAAAATCACATGGTTTTTTACCAAAACTTTATGAAAATGAATGAATATTTAAAAAAAATTATTTCCGTTAGATTTTTTTTGGAACGATGGTTGTAGTACCTTTTTTCAATGCACGCGCATATATAATAGTTTTAATACAAGTGTAATTGTTACACAGCTTTGCTTTGGTCTGCATTATTAGCATGCATAGACGTTTTAAGGAGCAGCAGCATGACAGCATGCAAGCGGATAATGTCCAAGCCCACTACTTACTCCAAAGAAAAAGATTGTTTATATGACCATGTGCCAAAAAAACCAGTAAAAGTTCCTTAATCTTTATTTTTCAACTCAATTCATATTTTTTTTCTTTTCTAATCAATTCTCTCATAAAACAGCTTAAAAAATCTTTTAAAAAATCTTTTTCTTCCTCTGTCAGTCAGCCATTCACTCACCCAAACTGTTACGGTGGATAAATTGGTAAAATGACGGTTTTTGTCGCTCTTAAATTGGTAATTGAATGAAAAACGGGAACTTTATGACATCATCTCGTCACTAAGCTATCACATCAAAAAAATAAATATTTTTAAACAGATAAAAAAAACTTGTGTAATAATGTGTGATGCTGTTACTACATACTGTAGTGTGTATTAAACAATCAATGGTGGTGGTCGGTGGTCGTTGTCTCTTTACACTTGCAATCAAGTATGAATGATAAAGAACAAGTGCATTAAAAAACATTGACCTTAATAAAATGAATGGCTTGGCATGGCAGTAAAGTGATTAAATGCATCAGTCAGTCAGCCATCATATTAACATCATCACACAACTCAAAATATTTTTTAAAAAAATTGTGAACCAGCAGCATTTTCATCCTGACATTTATAATGGGCTTCTTAATACGCAAACAATAGAGAGAAAAAATTATAGAAAGATTTCCTGGTTCTTGTGACTCAACTGGAAAAGTTTATAAGAATTCATAATAGTTTTTTTTTCTAAAGAGAAAAATAAAAAGATTAAATATTAAGAGAGATGGGTGCATCCATAACTTTTATGAAAATGAATAATAAAAAAAGTGATCATATTATAATCATTATGATGATCCAAAATGATGCCATAATAATAATAATAATCTAATCTGATCTGTGATCTTTCTCCATAAAAAAATAGTTTTTTAAGAGGGTCCCACATACTTAGGCATATATATTTTTTGTACGCTGCGCGCTTTTATAAAAAAATCCATTCATACCTATTTATCATCTTTCATTTTTTTATATTGCAGGCACGCACGCATTTTGCTACTACTACCAACCAAACACACAACCACCAAAAGAGATTTTTTTTTGTATTTGGACTCCTGTCAAAAAAAACTTTTGTAAAAAAATCCCATCCAGAAATCTAAATCCTCTTTTTCTTTTTTCTTTATCAAAGCATTATAGCCATAGCTTTTTTGTGTAGTGAAACCTTAACAGGAATAATTAAGTTAAAAGATTAAGGAATGAAATTGACGGGATGCGTGCTTTTACTACTTGTGTGTGTGTGTGATCTGAATATAATGTACCGCAAGTTTATTGTTATGGAGTAGCCCACACCGCTGCTGCTGCTCCTCCTGCTGCTGATACACATATTTTTGAGCTTATCGTGAAGTAAAGATCAAGAGGATAATGATGATTATGATGAGGGATTTAAAATGGATTTTACCTAAAAGAAATGATAATATTGCCATCAAGCTTATATAAGAAAAGTCGTGCCAAGAAGCCGTGCCTAGCTTGTCTCTGAATTTTGAGAGATGCACAAGCTTTTAAAAAAGATGTGATGTTATTCATTTTTTTAAGGATGGTGCATTTACCTGTACTGATTTTTTTCCCTGGGTGCTTACTACTGCCTATCTTTTTTTAATCGTCACTATAATCAAATCAACATTTTTTTTTAAATACAAACCTTCATCGGAATGAACTACTTGGACCTGAGGCCTAAAACATGACCAACTCTCCAGGGGAGAGGAATACACNCAGGGGAGAGGAATACACATCTCCTTTTTGAAATCTATGTCTGTGGTCATTGGTCGTCTGTCTGACGGATGTCGGATGTGAGCCACAAAAGGTGTGGATTCTAATCTCTTTTTTTATGCAATACGCTATGCACTTTTTTTGTGCCCATCATGCACTTCAATTATTTAATTAGATTGATATTTTCAAGACATATATATTGAGAGTGTATATTTTTTTATTATGGACAAAAGCTAATTTATAACAACATGTTTGAGAGTTGATTGTTTCTTGGCCGAGAGACCGAGAAACCTGGAAAAACAATGGTAAATGGCTTTTGTACAAATTACTTAGTGGATAATTTATGGATGCATCGATGCATCTTGTGTGTGTGTGCATTTTTTTAAATGCATTTATCAAAGCCATTTTGGTCACAATTTAATAAAAGTGTGCATGTCAAAAAGAGATGAAAATCAAGTTATTACAAAACAATCCTTTTCTGACATAATAACTTGTACTTAAAAATAAATCAAAAATTGGTTAATTTTTATGTTTATGATTTGATAAGCTAAAATAGTAGAATTGATTCAATTCAAAATTTTCAAGTGCGGCCTAGTATATTTGTGTGCTGCTTCATATGAACAATTAAATACGTAACAAGATGGACGAAAAATTAAATGTGGAAAATTTCGACTTGATCATAGCACAACTACTTGAATGATTTTCATGAAACGGATAATGTCGACAAACTACATTAAAACCTTAGATTCACACAACTTATAACATTGAAACATTCGGCAAAAACCAACCTTTAGATAAATTGTTTTCCGTTTTCTAAAATAATATTTTAGTAGCGTTTACTTTACACATCTTTTCCCACCATATGAACATGATGTTTTTTTTACCTTGGTCCGAGTGAAAGTGCGCTAGTAACCTATTATGATAATCCTGGTCATAATATGGATCGTGCTGCTGTTGAAGCTGATGC
>JAITYZ010003340.1:0-22331 GCA_027744595.1 Paronellides praefectus | reverse complement strand
CAAAAGAAATGGACTAAGGCAAATGTCAAGGTGTCACAAATATTCCATCGGAGAAAATTGGTAATTGACATGCTACCTGGTAAATCCACCTTGTCTCTTTTAAACCATTTGAATATTGACACAAAAGTTGCTTTAGTTTCTTAAACTTATTTACAGGTAGAAATACAGAGTTTGTACAAACCATGTTACATGCATAAAATATGCATTCATTCACTTGTTTTATAAATTCCTTGCCAATAAGTGTAACGTTGTTGACGTAACAAGTAATAATCCTTTTTATTGCCAGTCTTTTAGAAACAAGTGAGCACATGAGCATCACAACCTGAAATATATTTTTTAGCGTGGTTGAAATGTGAAATGAGGAGGATTTATGCTTACAGAGAAATGCGTCAGTAAATTCTGAACGTGGTGATATGGTGGGCGATAATGGGATGATGGTCGACAGAGAGAGAGACAGAATGGAGCGGGTTGTATATGGATTTATGTAATTTAGTCTTTGTGCTAATCTAATATAACGTGTTAAGTCGCTAATCAAATAAATATACACAGCTGCTGAGGTGGCAGTAGTAAATGATCCCATGAAACACAAGAGTTACATACATTCTGAACGCAATATATACATATTTTACATGGTATATATACACCAGTTTTGGTTTTATTGTTTAGTCTCGGGTTGGATAAAATAAATCTCATAAATCGCAACAAAGTACACAAGTTTGAGTGTGCAAGGCTTTGAGAGTGTAGGACGGGGAAAAAAGATATCAAACAGCATGCCCACCAAAAAAATGTACTTACAACACCTACAACGGCTACAACAACCTTCTCTGAAAAAGCGCAAAATGTTAAGTTGATTATCATTTTCATCATTATTATTACAATACATCTTCCTCTTCCAGTATGGCTTACACAAACAAGTTGTTGGTTTAAACTTTAAAGAGTAAAAGTTTTTATAGTGCACGGAAAAGCACTCTCATCCACCACTTCACAAATAATATACATGAAAATATATATACCAGCAGTACTACTACCACTCCATATTTTTTATCCTGTTGACAAATTCATTACATATTCATAAATGATTACTATTCCAAAGAAAAAAACATAGCGTATAGCATATTAACTTGGCTCGGCGCACAAAATAACTACTTGTTGTCCACGCGTTTCTAAAATGTTCAACTTATTTCCATTTTTTATATCTTAACAGTTTTACCATTTCTATCTAAATTCACTAGACTACACACTGGCGCATATATACTTACATTTACATCGTAATAATAATAAACTCTTATACTTTGGTATATTGAGCTCTGTTAAATGTGTACTTGCTCAACCAAAAGAAGAAAGAAAAACAGCTCGATTCCATAATTTTCTGATGATTACTACCCACCCGCTGTAAAGTTAGTTGGGCGTATAGAGTAATAATATGGAATGTGACTGTTGGAAAAGTTGTCTTTTTATCAAGAAAAAAAGTTTGAGCAACTTGGAATATTTCATCATTTTTTAGCCCGTATATATTTTACATGTATTTACATTAAAGTAACTTGTGTTAAGTGAATGTGAATTTCATACATTATAAATGTTATTTTAAACTAATTTTTTATGTTTTTCTATTCAAAGTTTTTTTTATACGTTTTGTTTTTTTAAACATAAATGACTGATGATATGATAAAATAAAAAGTGTAGTCAGTTGAAGAGCACGTGGTTATGTTGAAATACATGGAGGTATACAAACTGCAAACCCATTAATATTACAAGATCAATGAAAGCTCTCCTACCATTAGAAAAGAGCCAAAATGGTTTATAAACTCATTAAAAGTATAGAGATGTAAGTGGGCACGTAGGTATATTATTTTCTAGACTTGTGTCTGCTCTTGCGCCAAATTTTCCATAATATATTTTTATATTCCAACAACAGGTTATTTAGTGTTTTTTAAATAAAAAACTAATTTGACATAATAGGATTACTCCTCAACCCCATGTTACAATATAAGTAAAATAACACACGCATTATTTATAATTATGCATTTAACAAGACATTATTTTAAAGTAACCCACATTTTGTGACATCACGTTTTTCATGTATTTACTTTCCTTGTTGTACAAAAACATGTCGTCCTCTCCCACCACCACCACTCCAGGTAAGTTTTCCTATAAATTGATCATGTTTATTTATGCGATCAGTCAAGTGAAAATATATTTGGTAGACAAATATATTCTCAACCATTCCATTGCATAATAAAAAACACTATACCTAGTTGAAAAACAGAGACATGGACCAAAACAATTTTTTCCTCACTGGTAGGCAGTTAGTAAGTAATGGAAAGTTTGTGTTGTCTACCAAAGTCAGGGAATATTACAACTGAGGCGGACGCTTGATCTTGATAGAGCGTATCGGGTTTATAGCACGCGCATCATATTATTTTATATTCTGTAAACACGGCGACGACAGGACCAGCGCACACTTACCCTAATTACTATACTTATTCTTACTTTGCATCAGCAATAATAGGCAATTTGAAACAATCTATGCAGCTTTAGCTCCACAAAATATATACGCTTTGTGAGAAGTTGGAATGAATCACCTTGAACTGGGATGTGCTTACTGCCCGAATGTTGCGGTGGAATGTAACAAATTTTTTAGGGTTATTCAGTACCACGGAGTATGGGTCTTGAGGATGATATCATATAAATGCATGTAGTGATGATACTACTACAAGTATTCATGTTCGTACACAAAAAAGGAACAAGATTCCAACTGTAATATTATTAGCAGTGATGAAAGTAAATAGGCATTATTTCCTTCTTGAAGGTCAAAACCATTGGATTATATATCTATTTATTTTCCTGTGGACTCACAGTCAGATAGTCAGATTATAGTCAATACCTTTATTGGTTTGTCAATGGATATATAGCTTGGGAACTATTTTTTTTCTTGAGAAGAGTCAAAATAAAATGGAGCTAGGCAAGAAATAAAGGGGCTATGTCAACCTTTATTGATCCATCGATTTTGGTGGAGAATTATTGGATAGCACAACAACACATGTTCCAAGTTCCAAAAGAAGATTTTTTTGGCAACATTTCTACAACAATTCTTAGTAATTCGATGCAAAAAGTAAGGTTGTATGTAGGCAATGTAGAAAAAAATACATACAGAGGTGGACAACAAGAGAAATTTATTACTTGTTTTGCGTTCCATCTTCCATTCTTTAAACCCTACACAAAAATGCAATGGCAACTCACTCTTTCTCTGTATCTCTGTGTCAGGGGAATCCAACATTTTTTAACAAAAAACATGCCTGTTTGTAAACGTACCATATTATATTAAATGTTTTTAGAGTACCTAGAGCAAAATTTTCTTTTGCAGTTTGTATGACAAGTAATTCAGTCATGTGGAAAAACAAAACCAATTTCGTTGAAAAATCGGAGAATTTTTGTCATAACTCTGATTCTCCTCCTTGAAAAATAATGCTTGTTTAAGTGCACATCACATGTCACATTATTAGGATTATTAAACACAAAGTGTAGTTATTTCTTTTTGTATTTGGTGCTCATGAGCACAATTGACAATGCATCAAAAAAAAATAACTGTGAGATTATAAATTGCAGTAAAGCGAGTAACAAAAGAAGATGTAAAAATGATATAAAAATTACATACGCGTATTATAGAACCTGCAATGCAAGTACTAAGGGCTATCACAATGTTGTCATCATGATCATCTTATACTCATATTTCCCTTGAAAAAGAATAGCAGAGCAAACAAGCAAGGAGCGTACAACAAACAGAGAGAGAGAAAAGTGAGGGGTAGCAAAAAAACAAAATGTTTGCTCAAGTGTTCTGTTCTTTTTTGTGCAAACAAAACAAAAGCACATACGGCAACAACTACTCTCTCTCTACTTTGCTCTGTTGACAACCACGATGATGACATAATATAGCAACAGAGCACAAATATGGTGCTGGGTGGTTACTACAAGAGAAAATGAAAAAGGATAACTTAGCACTAGTTTCTCTTTTATTTGCAAAAAAAATGACAACAGAAAATTACCCGGAGCATACGTGCTGTTACCAGCTAACTAGCAGAGTTAATACGAAAATGAGAAAGCTTGACGGTCATCATGAGATTGCATGGTGTGATATTCTCAGTATGGCAGGAAGATGCTATTCAGCGCAAAAAGTGTTTAGGATTTACGTATATTTTTATGTACCAATTTGGTACTACCAAAGTTGAGCTATTTACGCGAGCGTGAAATAAATATTATGTGATTTTTATTTGTAGCTTGACGCATTTTATGGTGCTAATGTTGTTATGAATCCTGGAATTGATACACGCCTGCGAGCACGCTGAGAAAAATGTAATAAGAAAAAACAAAGGAAACATTATAGCGATATTTACGTGTGATGTTTTACCTGGTTTACTGTAATTTTTGTTGATGGTTTAAGTAAGTACCTGAAACAATAATACCTACACATTTATTATGCTACTCTCACAGTCAGACACAGATTAAGCCGAGCATTTGCCTGTAATTGTATTATAAAATGTACGAGGAAAAAAACTTGTTTTCCCATCGACGGAAGAAAAGAAACGGAACCTATGAATATATGTGTAATAGTATACTGAGTGCATCAAGTAAAGTAGCGACATAAAAATTTAAAAAGAACATGAGGTTAAAATGTGTACCTATGTTCATTAGTGCACGATTCCTTAGAAAAAGACTTTTTATAGCAGTCAGTGAGAGTGACTTGTGATGGTGTACGAATGAGGGTTTTGGTGAAAGTTGAATGTAACTTCAAGTTGGTCTGATCTTTAATAATGGATGCAAAACTGTTTTAGATGTTTTAGAAGCAGGGAGAATAAGAGGGGAAAAGGATGCTTTGGTAGATAAATTTATAAGAGTAGCAGCATTACATTTGAACATGCACACAAACTCTCTCGTTCTTTAAAACGCATGGTGGTTTTCTGCGGGTGCAAGTTTTTTTTTGTGACTAAAAGCCTTCAAGCAAAAACAGGACAAGTACAGGGGGAGCAGTAGAGTAGCAACAGCGGGAGCAGCGTTTTTTTCTTATTCTCAGTTTTATTCACTTTCCCTTATCATTGAAGTTCAAACGAAGCGAAAAAAACCCTCAAAAATGTGCTTTTCGGTTTGGTGTTGCGAAAACCTCAAATGGGTAAAAGGAAGTAAAATTATGTGGTGATCACACAAGCCAGAGGGAGACAGTGAATATACCTATTCAGCATATTAGAAAGCATAAACATATGCAGTTTTTCAAGGTATACAGATATTATGTGTGTGTGTTTAGCTGTTGTACTTTGTGATGGTTGTATATTAGGAAGTACTACTACGGAATTTATTTATGATTCTCATGCTATCAACCTGCATCTCTGGCCCGTGTAACCGACAAAAACCGACAAAAATAGGTTGTGTCCTGTCTATGCTTTTTTTTACTTTTTTACGTGTCCTATTCTTTAGTCCTTTCATTTTCTTTTCCATTTATTCAATGACATAATCATATCATCATACATTGTGTAGGAATACATGCCCACATATTAAATCTTCATGATGACTCGTACATCAAAATGAATTGCTGGAGGAAGACGAGCAGACCAATATATTTGTAAACTGGTAAGTGTGTATATTTTGTATTTGAGAAGATACGTATAAATCCTCTGTAATATTTATTACGAGACGAGAATGGGAAAGAAGGACAAGTGGCGGAAGAAGGAGGAAGGAAAGGAGATGAAGACAAAAAGAGGTTTTCCATTAGTGAAAAAAATCCGCTTTTTCCTTTCTCTAACGAGACTACTTAGAACCCAGTGCTTCTTCTTATAGACTCGTATATATGCCTTCATACATGTGTATATCTAAGCTTTTAGTAGGTATATTCATTTGATCCTTTTCTGAAGAGCAGATGACTTTTAATGGCTCTATTCTTCGTGTAAAATTTGATTGAAATGAAATAGATCAAAGAGGATTTAAAGGGGGAAAACGTGAAAAGGAGGCTAAATTGGATAAAAGTTTATATTATGACTTTGATGACATAGCTAACCATATCCGATGCCTTGTTGATACTTTCCGAAAGCTCAAGAAAGAGCGTATCAGTTTTTTTTTGGTTCCGCATGCACAAGACTTGCTTTATTTATTGTTCCCTCTAGTCCCACCACTACTACTCCAGCAGATGTGATTTTCTGTAGGGATGCATCCCAGTTTACCTGATTTACGGTGTGTGACAACTGACAACCTGGGATAAAATGTATTAAACGTGCCCTATTACTTCTTTACTATTACAGCAGCAGTAGCACAAGAAATTTATCCTGTTGCAGTGCAGATGAGTGCCACGAATTTTGCACACACAAAAGAAATCTTTCTCATCATCACATCAAAAGAGCTCTGCATATACTCACCTGATGCAAGGAGAAGGCCAATGTTTGATCATGGCGAAGGATTAAACCAAGGCGAATGATAAAAGTATTTGTTAAACATACTAATTTCAAGCCTTTATACTTTTTACTAGAAGAAAAGAAGTGTTATGGATGCAGTATATTTAGGTATGCATATCTATAAGATGAATGATGAATATTCACCCCGGTTCATAGACGGCGCTAATGAAGACGAAGACTAGCACTCCCACTTTGGCAAATTAACTCTATTCACTTAATACAGTATCCTGAAGAAAGGTATTGAATTTCATGGTGAATTTTTGGGAAGTAATTTAAATACTTGGAAAAAATTGCTTGGAGTCGTGTAAATGAAATAATAAATGTTTTGAGGGATGTAACATCATTTTATTAAAATATTGATATAATATGTGTACATAGAAAGGTAGTTAAAATATGTATATAGAAATGTGTGTTTGCTGAGATGAATCAGTATTCTATTTGGTAGATGGAGAGTATTAAATAAAGTGGATGGTTGATGACAAAGCTAATGAATTATCCTGTTTTATGTGTACATGACTTGTCGAAACTTTGTTGCAACGTCATTAATTTCCGTTAGTTCATGGCAGCCAATAATTTTTCTTTCTGTGGTGATGAGATGAGTTGATGACGGCACAAGATTACTTTTTTTTGTACACTTAACGTTATATATATAGCATATGAACATGATTTCAGTGGCATTGGAAAGTCGGTAGTCTGTATGTATATCCAACATCATTAAATTATCCTCATTTATAACAATAACATTTTGGCATACCTGATAGCCCTTCCATAAACACTGACGTTTATGTCCCTTTTAAAACATTGTACTAAAATGAATGAATGGTTCTGCTCATCTAAACAAGAAAAATATCAATAAATATCAAAGTTGCAAAACAAAATGTTATTATTTTTTAGTGCACCACAGATTCTCTACTTGTCATTCAAATTGGAGTCGACAAAAATGACGAATTTCTTAAAAACCAACTTGAATTGGTTTCGGCAGGCAGTTAAACTGGTCAAATGAGCAACAGCGGAAGACGGACAGATTTACAATATCTCTCTACAGTCCAAGGACGTACTACAGTTATTATTAGTATGCAATTTAAGACCTATTACCAACTTGTTATTATAGCGCTAACTTATAGACAGACATTTATTTATTGTAGAAGTTCTTGTGATCTTTTTCTATCTATATAGATAAGGTAGGGGGAATGAGATACGGGATGCTTGAGTGCAGAACAGAAGAACCATTTATTTTGTCAAGGTAAATCAATCTATGATTTACGATCTACGCCTTCAAACTCATCAATTTATAAAACTGAATGGTGGTATTTAACTAGTGGAAGTGAAGCGTATGTACATATGCGAAAAGCATGGTAGGAAGATAAACAAGATAATAAACAAAATGTAGTGCTACTGCTACTACCAAGATGGCAAATTGTAATAGCCAGATTTCTAGCAAATACGTTATTGATGATGACGATGCAAAATATCTCATTCATAAATGATTCTTATTTGCAAGAAAAGTATGATGAATGGAAGAATATGTTTCATTAAAGAATGTGTAAATTTACCATTAGCATCGAGGATTCGTACTAATTTCATCTTTTCAATCAACTTTACGGGATACACGTAATCTTCATTATAAATTAAGCCAGCCTCGCTGGAAATTTTATTCTAAATGGCGTCAAAACCAAAATATTTACATTATCAATGGAATTATTTAATATTGTCTTAAGACATGATAATACTTACATTAAATTAAGATAGCTTTCATTTTTAAAATCAGCTGCACAATTTGCAAGTTCTCTTTTTCCCCTTACTTTATTAAATGTATCACATCACGTGGAGCCACCTACTAGACAAAAAATCCGACTGGATGCCCTTTCACTCTCTGTGTGAGATCCCTTCCATCTCAACTAGTCTTCTTTCTCTCCACATTTTGTTTTTGTCCGAAGCATTCTTCTTTCTTAATTATACCATGAAGCAAGATGATCATTATTTTTTAAGACAAAAGTGTTGTCAAGATGCTCTCTGGTTATAGGTTAGTTAGGTACTCTGCAATAAATGTTTTCTCAACTGAAAACGCGGATCATTAACTTTTATATTTATGGAGAAAGAGACGTGTTTGTACATACTTCCCGGCGTGTCATTATGCCTTGTCTGTCACCAGGAGGGATTTTTACTATGTTTCTTGCTCACCTACTAGACAAAAAATCCGACTGGATGCCCTTTCACTCTCTGTGTGAGATCCCTTCCATCTCAACTAGTCTTCTTTCTCTCCACATTTTGTTTTTGTATCCGAAGCATTTTTTAATTATACCATGAAGCAAAATGATCATTATTTTTTAAGACAAAAGTGTTGTCAAGATGCTCTCTGGTTGTAGGTTAGTTAGGTACTCTACAATAAATGTTTCTCAACTGAAAACGCGGATCATTAACTTTTATATTTATGGAGAAAGAGATGTGTTTGTACTTCCCGGCGTGTCATTATGCCTTGTCTGTCACCAGGAGGGATTTTTACTATGTTTCTTGCAAAATACAATCGCCAAATTTCACGACTTGTACTACAACAACCACAACATCAACAAAGTTTCCCCTCTCCCCACTTTCCTATTTTTGCTGTGTAACAAATCAGTTGTCGACATGGACGCGGCTTCATTTTGTAGCAAACCAACCAGAGATATAGTCGAGTAATTTTATAATTTATGAGCTCTATAAAACTCGAACAAACAGCCTTGGTAATGAAAGTCATCAAAGAGGACTACAAAGTATAAAAGATGAGCGTAAAAAGCTGTTTTTATCGTTTGATTGCAAAGTATTATTACAAAATTCACGACAAGTGAGTTTACTAATGAATGTATCCCATCAAAACGTAAAAAGTGTGTAGAAGAGTTAGAGAATGGGAAATGCATGTATTTAGGTACATGCATCAAAATGATGAAACTCTTGTCAAATGAAACATTTTAGTTGCAATGTAAAATGAAAATGAAGTGCTAATGGATAACAATTGTATTTGCTCTCCGGAATGTCGACTCTTCAGCTGCTACAACAGCAGAGAATGTAGGTTGGATTGAGACAAGTTTCAGGAAAATTATGACTAGGATTTTTAACAAGGAAAGTTTTCAGTGAATCAGCACACCAGCGTATCAAACAACTATACAGTGAACACTATGCATAAACATACACCCACAACCTACATTCGACCACACAAGTCCAGTAAAAAAGGTGTAAAATTTAAATCTGTTGTTAGTTATTGTGCAAGTCTAAATAGTTTGCTGAAAAGTCACATGCGAAAAACGGTTCAACTTTTTTTAGAGTGATGTGATGATGATTCAGTGTTGCTCAAATGGTTGATGAATATGCAGTAAAAAAGTTGCATAATATGTAGAATTGCATACCTAATTGTATACTAACTGAAAAAGCTTGTCATCTCCTCACTCTCTGTACTCTGTACAATATAATAAATCTGTATTCTAACGTGTACAGTGAGTAATATTTTTGACATATGAGAATTAAGTTAACTGTATTATGTAAATGATTCATAAATTTAAAATTCAGATTTATGTTTGACAAGACATTTTGCTCAAAGTTGTTAAAAACTCAAATACCCAAACACCTAAATCAATAATATTATGCTACGTACATTTTATCATATGAATGGGAAATTAGTGCTGGTAGTAGTGAAAATGCCGTCATGTGTGTAAAACATCCCATGAATTGAATTCATCATTAATTTTTTCGTCGGTGCAAAAAGCACAGATCTGTGTAATATGTTGAAGCTCGGGGACAGATCCGAATGGGAAACACAAATAGACACATAAATACATATGTATACTTGCGACTTTATATGAAATCATAATAATGACAGAATTTATATTTAAAAAAAATATTATACTGGTTCCTCATCACGTCACAGCACCCCATCCAAAAAAATGTGTGGAATAAGAGAAATATTCGGAATGAAAAAGCAGTCACATGAATAGATAGAATACCATTTCCCCCAATTTTATTGCTAGAGGAAATAACGTCATTTCATATTTTGTTGTGATTGTAACATAGACCCCACACACGCCATATTATTTTTGATAGTTTTTGCTGACACTGACATGCCTCCCGTTCTTCTTTTATTCTATTCATATTTCATTTCTGATGTGTTCTACCAACCTTTCATTCTCTCTCTCTCTCTCTGGTGGTTTCGCATTATGCCTTTTCATTCATGTCAAAATAAATGGAGTAGAGAAAGCATCTCAACCTCAAACTATATATGCTTGTGTTTGGGTTGCTACCATGATATGACGAGTATGACGTACAGCGGCAAACATAAATATTAGGATTAATCACAGCAATAATCTGTGACAGAAGGAGTGTCATATGCAATGAGCCCATGTCAAAAGGGGCGGTTCCAACAACTCAAAATCTGAATAGATACATTTTTTCTATGTTTAAAAAATAATATTGTCATGTTCCGCTTTCTGTTGTCGTCGTCTTGTGAGATTTCAATCAGCTTGGTATAAATTTTTTAAAGACTCTTATTTCTCCCTGTCGTCCTTCGTTTTCTTGAATCCTACGAGAAGATTAGCATAAAATATAATGATACAGCGTTGCTCAGTTATGAATCTCTTATGAATATTGTATGAATAACCTTCCACTACTGCCTACACACAAAAAATCATTTAAAAACTTTTTTTCCGACTTGACAATTTCTCTGCCCCAAAAGACTCGTACAAACACACACTCAGCTATTTTTTAAATCTGTTATTGTGATTCAAAATGACATGAAAGGTGCAAGCATACAAACACAAGCTTACATATTCTGGCGTACAGAGCCCAGTTTCATTGCTTAGACCACAGCTGCCACTTTCAATAAGTGCCACTTTCGAAAGAGTTAGATTTATGATAGCACATAGCGCCAAAGTCACCAAAAAACTATATAATTTTTTTTACCGGAACACTATATCAATGTATGTACATGTACACATACCTAATTTTGAATTCATATCATCACGTCAACATCATCTAGCACAGATTTTTATCTTCCTTGCATACCTGAATACATTTGGAATCTCGTTAAGATCCAGAGACATATGTCGTTTTTTTTAGAAAATAAACTCATACCCAAGTATATAATGTTAAATTTCACGTAATCAAACGTTTAAAACTTTTTAAATGAATGAACTTTGAAAGTTAGATTTTCATGAGTGGACATATCTACTCTAAAAAATGTATTACGTAAAACGTTACCATTTTATATTATGCATGCTAATGTGTCAGTTGTGTGGAATGAAGTCCGGAACACTATATCAATGTATTTACATGTACACATACCTAATTTTGAATTCATATCATCACGTCAACATCATCTAGCACAGATTTTTATCTTCCTTGCATACCTGAATTCATTTGGAATCTCGTTAAGATCCAGAGACATATGTCGTTTTTTCAGAGAATGAACTCATACCGAAGTATATAATGTTAAATTTTACGTAACCAAACGTTTAAAACTTTTTAAATGAATGAACTTTGAAACAAAGTTAGATTTTCATGAGTGGACATATCTACTCTAAAAAATGTATTACGTAACGTTACCATTTTATATTATGCATGCTAATGTGTCAGTTGTGTGGAATGAAGGGACCATTTGCATTCTGCCAGTATTTTCGAGTTTTTTTAAAGCATTGGCAAAATTCCAGAGAATGCTTTTCATGCTCACATTTTTCTTGGTTAATGTTGAAAGAATATGAGTTACAAATAGTAAAAATGCACGTCAGTTTTATGTACCGCCAACTACTATATACAGAGTCATGTAGGTAATACCTATGCACATGCAGTGTGGTAGTTTAGTAAATAAATGTGAAAAATCGTGATAATTAACCTGAAAAATTTGTGGGATCTGCAACTCTGCTTGGTTGTTCTCGACAGCACGATCATCGACTGATGTTGCTTTTGCTGCCGACCGACGTTCATCAAGCGTCGCCTTTGGTTTGCAGCGAATACCGAAGCAGAGGAGCTGGAGGCTCCTTCTGCCGTTTGCAAAGTGGAAGACGTGGAGGCTGATGTTTTCATGGCTTCCTTGATGCTCTCATGGTGCGCTACAGAAGCCACTGACGTTGAGAGCAGAGACAAATTGTCCGCCATCATTCTCATCCTTTTTTGAGCCTCGTCCTCGTCCACAACCCTTAAGCTTGTGTTGCTACCTCTTCCACTACCACTACCCTCTTGTAGTTCATCAAACTCTTCTTCCTCTTCTTCTCCCTTTCCTCCCATCACACAACTTTCTTCCGTACCACCTTCCTCTTCCTCCGTGACATCTGCCATGATTGTGGAAATACAAGGGCTTGACATCGAGGCTAGTGATCTTTGTGCACTCGAAAATGTTTGCAAGTGCTGCTGCTGAGTATGCTGTTGTTGTTGTTGACCGAAAAATGTCACAGCCTTCTTTGTCCCATTGTTACTACCCGAAGACAACAAAGAGGAACAGGAAGCGGAAACCTGTTGTTGTTGTTGTTGCTGGCTTTTCGCTAACTGTTGTTGAAACTGAGTTGTGGAAGATGAAGAAGAAGTCGAGGATATTGATCGAATAACTTTTCTTGTAGTTGTGGTGGTAGTTGACGACGAAGATGCAGTTGTCAATTGGGATTGATTTGCAGTTTGCTGCGCTAATGAAGCCAACAGAGCTTTCTGCTGTTGGCGATGTTGCTCGAGCAGAATTTGATGCAAACTACTACTTTCTTTAACTTTTCCTATTGTGCCACTTTCAACAACATTATCATTACCACCACCAACACTACCTGGCACGGCTGAAATTAAACTTTCCCCAGGTAATTCAACAATGCCTTCTATAACTGGAGGAGAAGCTACTAGACCTCCGGTGGAAGAAGAGGACGACGGGAATGGGACATCGGATTGAGAACGAGGTGGTGGAGAAGTGGGAAGTTCAACGATTTCTACTTTCTCAGCCATACTGCCAATATATATTTAAAAGAAAGTGAAGAACACAGAGGGGAAAGAGAAAGCAAGAAGCAAAAACACAAGATGCCACTTTGCGGTTAAAATTAAATATCAAGTGTGTGCACACGCGCACCAATATACTCTCCCAGTGAAAGCAGCAGCACAAGTGCCCACCACCGCCACTGTTATTACATATATCACTACACGCTTTTACGCTTATATAATCCTTTTTTATTACGCATACATACATATACCACCACAGAGTAGTTTACTCTCTTGGTCCAATGTAGCACAACTTTATTGCAGGGTTCAATTAATAAACCTGAACCATATAATAATTTGCACAAACACCAAAAAGGAAATATTGCAAACTTTTACTTTCATATCACCAGACACAAACACACACAAGCGCCTTTTTACAACACGTAGGTATACTCAATCTAAGTGAAAATACCTACATATATTTTTAACGATTTGGTAGCGCCTTCAAATTGGGCAGTGAAATATTAGGCCTATAAATTGTGTAACCTTTTAATTTCAAACGTGATGAAAATACCGAGAAAGTAATTTCAGCAAAAATTCACCAGTGAAAAGAAAACTTGATGTTCAGAAAACAGCGCAACTTTTTTATTGTTGTTATTCCAAAAAGAGAGAGGCAGACTCACATTTAATAGGAGTGAGTGTCTCTGTGAAATATCCCTTTGTCTCAACACGACTGATTGATGATAAGATAAACTTGCTTGTTAAAATGTCTTCAATATTTACTTTTTTTATACAACGGCCCATACATCATCCTATAAAACGCCTATTATATATCTACCACAATAATAACATATTCTTTTCACAATATTTATTTCTGATTATTCCTTTTTTCAGCAAAATATCTTCTGGTTCACTTGACTTGTAAAAAAGATCAGATCCTCTTCAAAGTTAAGCCAAAAAATTGAGAATATCTTCTTTCTTTTTTTGGACAACAACTGCCTCTGGGGAAGCCACTGGAGCAAAATCTAATCTCGGATTGCTGTTTTTTATTGTGAAAATATATACCGTTGTTGTTGTCATTCCATTGTCAATTCAATAGAACCTTCGCACATCAAACACTTTTTTTCATTTACACAGACACACACATTAGCTTTCTTTTTTCATGATGGACTGCTGGCATGATATATTATTATGTGAACGAGAACAAGACTGACTGACAGTCCGCCGTCGGACACACAGTCTACACGGCTGATGATGTGGAAGAAAAAAAAGTTTACAATAAAAACTTCACTGAATCTTTATTTTATTTTTTTATTTGAAAAAAAAAAGATCCGCCTCGTCGATAGTAATAATAAAAAAACTATGGGTTGACTGTGATTTTGTGTTTCGACTATGATGATGGTGATGGTGACACAACCATTTATATCACTGGAGGCCAGAAAAGCCACAAAGCAGTTTGAAAAGTTTATATACAAAAAAACACAGACGTTACCCTTATGGCTTCACAACACACACATTATGCTAGAGAGAGCACAGAGATATATGAGCACATTTCCTCTATTTTTTTCTATGAAAACAAACAATTTTCTTGAATTACGTTTTGCGTTGCACAAAAGCATCTACTATTATTGTAGCACACAAAAAGAGTCACAGACAGCACCGTATTGGGAATATCTGTGGCTCTATATTTTATTCTTCGTCTTCTTTTCTAAAATCTTCTATTGTCATTTCCAGCAGATCAAAGAATATAATAATAGCAGGTTTGTGTGTCTGTCTCTTTTTCTTCTCAACAGCACACAAAAAAGGGAATGAAAATCGTAACGTATATACGTTTATTGTGCCTCTTTGGAATTGAATGCGGGGGAAAAAAGTGATGATGTGTATTTTGAATGTAGGAGGATCCTGTCTGTGGGAAAGACTTTTGCTTTTTTCAAAGATTGCGGAAAAGAAAACACTCTCTCATAATAGTATACACATTTTTTTACACACACGCAACCTCATATTATGGAATCTCATGAAAAAAAGAAAGAAAATGAAATGGTGCAAAAACTGCTTTTCTTCTTTTTTGGGGTTATGATTTGACTATGAGTAGATTTTTTGGCCAAAAAGATAACATGATATTTTATCCTTGGCTCTTCTCTCTCACTTTTCACCACACCACGCCATAATACTTATGCTACACCAAGCGCACGCTTTTAAAAAAAGAAAAACTTTTTGTTGTGTTGTACACAGCGGCACGTTTTTGCCTCCGTCCTTCTCCTCGCGTACATCTACACATGATATTTTCTTTGTTGTACAGGAAAAACAAACAATTTTTTTTGTACAAGCACCGCCGCTGTAATAAGTACATGAAATACTGATTATGTCTGTTACACAACACAACAAGAAGCTTGTAGAGAGCAAAGTAGAGAATACACAGTTGTTTGTCGTTCGTGTGTGTGGGTAAAAATATCTTCAATAAAAGTTATACTTTATAACAACTTTTTGTCTACTTTATTTCCTCGCTCAATTATAAAATACACGTGCAAAATGGATGATGATGAATACTCGTTCGTGCTTTTCCTCTCCCCAACTCAGCTTCGTTGTTGTTGATGCAAACATTCAAAAAATAAAGTTTATTACTGTTTTACTGTATCACGGTCAAGTGATTTATATTGTGTTACGACTACTCCTGTTCTTCCCCTTGTAACGACAAACTCCTCCGTCATGTTGATCATTATAATTATGTTTTTCGAAGAAAAAAAATATTACACACGGAAAGAAAACAAGTAACAAGCCCGCTAGTACACAAGCTAGTTAGAGAAGATACACAGGAAAGTATTAGCATTGGCGACACTGTATGTTTAGCTGTGGACGTTGAAAAGGCGAATTTTACTGTTCCAATCTGTTTATTATTATGATGATGACTCGATTATATAGAATACACAGAGGTTATGTACATGGCGTAATGAAGCAGAGTAAAACACGCGCTTGCTATGATCTTATCTGATGAGGATGCTGCTTATTTACCCTGCTGCTTGCTCTCCTGTTCTTCTTTCACTATAAAAGAAAAAATCAAAGTATGTAGGAAAGACTATACACATTGCACAAACAACACACACTAAGTTTTTTGCAGAAAGAGAGAGATAGATGGATGGATAGAGAGCAGAGAGAAGATACACTGCTGCCAGTACAAGAACCGTGACAGACAGAAATAGAAGAAGCTCAACAAAACCAAATGGCAAGTTAACGGTTGTTTGCTTGTTGTCTGTGGAAAAGTTAGGGAAAATGTTTACCATCCTCCTCAGCAGCAGCAGACGAGCAACGGCAGTCGTAGTGGTAAGAAGAAGAAGAAGCATAGTAGAACACGAAGGCAACCCAGTAGGTATACTACTTAATAATATGATGATATGACACTGTAGTAAACGATGTAATATGTTTTGGGATGATGATGGTGATGGTTGTGCCATTTTTCTCTTCTTTTTTCCAAATCTTCTAGATATTTTTTACACATGTCATGTGTTCTCTCTTTAAAGTAGACATAATGGTAATGGAGGTGATGGTAGTAATATAGAGATATGCCAGCTATTATACTAGAGACGCAAAAAAATAACACCGAAAACTGTGCTGTATAACTAGCATACTAGCAGCAGCGCCTGGGTATTTTGAGTTGAGCAGCGTCAGTACTCACTTCACTTTGTTATTTAATCGTTTCGCTACTGAAAAAAAGGAAGAGAGAAGAGTGTACTGTTGGGCTTTATACTTGTCAAACAGTCAAACATACACAGACACACACGAGCTTTTTCGCGATGACGTATGGATTTTTTTTGTAGCATTTAAGCAGTATTCACCACAAGGCGTTTCATCAAGCAACAAGACTCTCATCTGATGTTGTGTGTGATGAGCATCTAATACCATTCACCGTGTAAAAAACTGTAACCGTGAAAATGATGGGAAATGTGCGTTGGTGAAATTTTTGATATGAAGCAGCCTCTCCCCTCACGTTTCTTTTGAATTAGTCAACTATAAAGTCAAAAGCCAGATGGGAAGCATCGTATCATCATCATCAACTTTTTTTTCTGAGGATTTTACAAGTCTACAAAACATTTTTTTCTTCGTATAATCGCAAACATTCCATTTACATCAATTTCTTGTTTGAAAAAAACACATAGGCAGTGCTGATGGTGTTGTTGTGGAGGAGCAAAGAAGATAAAAATTAAATCAGGCTGTGAGGCTCTGACTGTCACCAGATTTCACTATTCACAAAAAAAGGAGCACCCTTTTCACCAGTATCATATGTGTGCTTAGTTAAATAGGATGTGAATGATGATGAGGAGGAGGACACACGGACTCACGGACACACTACTGAGATGATGATACAGCACTTTTTTTCTACCCTTTTGTTTGCCTATCTTGTTATATTGGTCAACAAAACTTACAAAACTTGATACATGATGTGTAGTGCTTTATTTACAAAAAAGGAAAGATAAGGCGAGAGAGAGAGAGAGTGAGGAGATATCACTACCAGCAAGCCAGTCAAGTAGAGGACACGACCATGTAGTGGAGTAGGGAAAGTCCGCTGGGACAGTTTTAATGGGTATAAATCCATCCTTGCTTTTTCTATTCGTGTTACATGCATGCAAAACAAGAGTTATAATAAAACACAGGGGAAACCATAAGGGTCTCTATAAAGCTTTTTCCCTAAACAAGCCAATGGAAATAGTAAAAGGCAAAGGGTGATATAAAAATAATAACGGTAAAGACCTCAGGATTTTTATAGAGTTTATAAGTATTACAGAGAATTTCTGTTTTTTTCTCTAAAAAGGGAATGAAGAGATGGCGTGATGCGATGTGATATTCAATATCTCCAGGAGGAAAAAGAAAAAAATAGGCTTAAGAGCCCAGCTTACATTACATCGACTAGGGAATTTGGTTTTAAGTATGGATATCTCTTTCTCTTCACTCAATGTGATATCTTTTTTTATTCTTCTGCTTTCTCCACAAGGGCATTATATGGCTTTCACACCATTTTTTTATACTGTGTAGCAGATAGCACAAAACAACAACGTGAATTAGCAAGTAGAGGATAGTCAACAAAATGTAGTAATCTAAAAACCTTGAGAGAAAGAAAAGAGACGGGGAAGGAAAGGAGTAAGTAAAAATTGTTTACAAGTTTTTTAAAGGCAAGAGAGAGGGATCAGGTGTGATTCACTCTGTTGTCTCGTTTGGGAAAAGTGAAAAAAAAATATCAGGCCTTTACTTTTCTCTTTCTCTTCCTTGTTTCCTCCTTTAATTCTTTACAGCTGCTGCTGTATAAAAATGCTAGACACTTTATCCTATCGCCTGATGATATTCACACAACAACCAAATGTATTAAAGTTAAAAGTTGGAAGATCCATACAAAATAACAGGCCATTATAACAAGAAGAGATATATCACGTAACGTAACACATACGTCCGTACCGGCAAAAAAATAAGGGGAAAAGGGACCCTTTTTTGTGAATAGTAAAACAACAAGAAAAGGAATAAAGAAAAAGGACAAGGATGAGCAGATTCGACACTTTTGAAGTTTGTATCACTACTGCAATATATATGCCACGTAGGATTGGTAGGATATATAATTCAGCGCCTTTTTCTCCTCTTGTTTTCCTTCTATTTTTTTGCCAAGCAAGAGGAAAAGGGAGAAAATAAGTTTGGTCGTAACTCACAATTTCTGAGACTCTCCTCGAGACATAAAAGTGGGAGAAAAGTTGTTTCTTGGTAGTATAAAGACGCACATAAAACCAAGTCCATCAAGAAAATAAAAGAGCAATCATTATTATTATTATTTTATATATCTTCCACTTCTCTACTTTTATAACAGACTACTATAAAAAACACTATCAGTAGCAAACACAGAGCGTTTTTTAGGCCTTAAGGGTTCCTTTCTTGGACTTGGAACTTGACGATGGAACGGAACAAAAAAAATCAACAACTCGAGTTTTCTGGATGGATATTTGAACAAGATGGAAGCATCTTAAAAGGAAATATTTTTCCTTTTGTCTGTCAGTCAAACTTCCATTTTATATTTTTTTTAAATGTTAAAAAACGCGTACCAATAATAAATGAGCAAAAAGCATATGTGTCCATCTGAGAATCATTGAAAAAGTTAGAGTTCCGTTATGTACCACATGACAATAACATATTATAAAAAGTGAAGAGCTACTATATTTGACTATGCTCTTTCTAGTCAAATTCTTATAGGCCACAAATTATTTTTTTTTCTTTTGTTAAACACACACACAAGAAAGAATTGTAACCGTCAACGCGCATATCATTTAGGAATAATGCATCATCAGCAATAATATATCTATACATAATATTATATTGCCAACTTTGCTTTAAGAGGAGCGCCATCAATATAACACACACCAAAGCAAAGAACCACTTCTGTGGTTTCCTGTCAACGTCAGTAAACTCATTACCATCACATATTATTTTTTTCCTCTTCAAAAGTTAACCCACATTGAGCACATACAATTGAGCACGACAAGTGGAGTGATGAAAGAAATAGGAAAAATATAAGAGGTAGTACTTTAATACAAGCCACTGTACTTTGCAATGTCTATATGATCGTCCACTATCCGCATACTTTATTCCTCAGCATACACAAAAACTTAAATCCTTTCATCGTAAAAGTCAACAATGAAGCAGGGATATAGGTATACCACCAAAATGAAATCCCGGGTATTAATATCAACTTTTTATGTGGATCATGTTGAATTTAAGAGTAGAATAAGTATTGTAGGTAGACGGATAAAAAACAAAGGAACAATTCCAACAGGAAACGTAGTCCACAGTGAAGATGAGGATGACTACATTTTCAAGAGAATAGAATCAAAAGAGTTGACTTGGAAAACAGAAAATAAGACCAGCAGAGAGATGAGTGATTATTGTGTAAAAAGTTGACGTTGATGGTACTCGTCATCATACGACTCATCACAAAGCGCATCTGTATATTATATACAGGATAGAGTGCAAGTGTAGCAGCCAAGTCAACATCATAATATTCTTACCTTTTCATCATCAAAACAAAAAGCTAATGAATTCGAAGGATGATGATGATGAACGCATGAATTTTGTTTCTTGGAAGCTTTTTGGCTATTATACAATGAGGCTGAGAGGATGCGTTCAAAATAACATTAAGAATAATATTAATTATAGCAGCAGCAAGATAACAGGGGAAAAGAGCAATTTATTCTGTGTTGAAGACAATTCAATTTATGAATAATACCATAATACCTGTGTAATATATGCACATATATTACTTATTTTAATGAAAATATTATACATTAGTAATTATAATAAATTTCTTAAAGTCAAACTACATGGGTACATTATAGGTAAATGGATGGGTAGGTAATTTATTTTTCTAAAGTCATCAACTCTACAAAATATAACGTAACTCAAGATATATTTGACATTTGACTGTTTTTGGTGAGCTTGTACTTCAACTTGATATACAAGTGTAGCAAGTAGTTTATTAAAATGTATAATTTGAAGTTTTCACTTACAACCTGACCAATTTGTTTGAAAATGCATTAGTACAATAATTTGTATAATAAAAATAACAGGAATTTTGGGAAAATACAGAAACTCTTAAATATTTAATTTTACGGAAAACAGCAAAAAAATATACATATAAAACCAACACGATACAAAATGTGGTGGGAGGATGTAAAATGTATAGCTGCTTATTCCTTTCACTTCAAAAGTTATACATTCGTGGGTTTTTTTGTAAATAAATGGTAATGGCACATCATGAGCATAAAGAACTCTGCATTAACTACTTTGTACATAGTCCGCATATGTCTGTGTTATTTCCTGCTTAAAAAATTCATTGGAATCATGATGGAACCGGAAAGGCTTTCCTTAGTTATACCGGCGCTACCAGTTTTTGGAGACAATCAGCTCACCCGGAGTATATACCGCCGTACTTAGTCTTAAGTATGTACCTGCCACATATATTCCTCCCTCCCCCATGTTTTTTTATAAGCTAACGGATTTTCTCCGTTACTCTGGGGGTAGCGGTAGGGAGTAATCTACTACAACAACATCAGAAATCAGACAAGTTTTTAATCGGATTGGAAGAAGGAAAGTAATTCCCTTATTTCAGTTTTTTGTATCCAACCCTTTACCAAAAGGATACTGCTGCGCATTTGACTCTTAAAAAACTAACCAAAAAGGCTGCCTGTCGGAATGCGTTCACTTTGGTATTTCATAAGGCATCTAATTTCCCGGGGCTTACGCATGGGTTCCGATTCTTACTTAAAAATTTATACAAAATAAACCGGATAAGGTATTCTGGCGTATACTCCATCTCCCTTGGTCAATGTTCATTTTATATTTTTGCGGTAAAGGTCACTTCAATTTTGAAGGCATATGAAACTTCACGAGAGCAGTAATAACTTTTTACACATGTTAAGTCACACCCCACGTTAACCCCAAAGTCATATTATGAAAACATAATAATTTTTCAATTTCATTTTTATATTTTTGGCATAAACGAAAAATAGTTTGTTTTGAAACTAAAATTGTCATGAAAATGATTTACAGCGAGTTTAAACCTTCACACAAAGTAATTCAATAAAAAATATAAAGTTTGGCAATAAATGACATCATCGGAGAGATACATATTTTTAACAGGAATGTGGAATAGCTATGTTTCCCCCCATTTTTTAATATTACGTTTCGTGTCATTTTGTATTTTCATAGGTTTTTTAACAGGCTTAAAACTTATAGCCCGTCGGAATCTTGCATTTTAGGACAATGTTGGCTGGATTGTGTTAGGAGCATTTTTTATCACCATCATCATATACGTCACGTTGAAAGCAGTTGTACACTTTTTGTATGTTTTGTACATGTGTGCATTTTTAATATCATTTATGCCTAGTTTATACTTTTCACTTTTCCACGAAGTTAAAATTAAATGATTTTTTTAACCAATAGCAACTATGGAAATTTTTT
>JAITYZ010003339.1:0-19064 GCA_027744595.1 Paronellides praefectus | reverse complement strand
ATTATGATGTGATGTTGTGGATGTGTAGTGTAGTGAGTGGTGTTCTATAAAAGTAAAGTTGAAATTTTCCAACACCCTTTTTTTCTTCAAATTTTGTTGTTGGTCATTTAACTTTTCACTTTTGACTTTGCTCAAAAGTGTTTGAAGAAAAAAAATTGCTTGGAGCGGAATAAAGTCAAAAAATGATTTTTTTCGTAGATGGGCTATGTAGTATGTATATTATGCACGTGCTTGTGCAGTAAAATGCATTATTATTATGTGACCTCATCTCATCCTCATTAGTTTGTTCTTTTCGCAGATAACCATGCATTTTTTAAAGCAAGAATTCAAAAAGATAAAAAAATGCTGGTTTGATATTAATTAAAAAATGTCACCAGGCTTTTTTTCATCCTGTTTACTGTAAAGTGATGTTGATGATGAGATGACATGATCTAATGATACCGCTTCCTAGTTGCCTCAACCAATAAAATAATCCGTATACCACACAGGAAATCATTTATTTTAGCTTGCCCTTTATTTAAAAAGGGAACTTGTGTAATAATAAGCAAAAATAAAAATTGCATGGTTGACGTACTTAATGCAAAAAAATGGCGAAAAGAGAGATATGACGACCTGTCATCCAACTACTTCCCACGTATTTAAGACGAGAGTGAACATTCACACACAAACACAATAGCTTTTTGGCCTCTCTACCTGTCTACATATATGTCCGAGTGTTACTCATCATCATCCTCCTCTGATTCTCTCTCAGAGTGTCATGTGAAGATGATGATGATCATGTTCCCGTTCTCTTAATTTTCTTGACTTTTTGCATTTTATTTAGCCGGCGCTTGTCTGCACGAATGGACATTTCTCAACGTCGTCTTTATCGTCTCATTCCACTTATTATCAGGACCACTGCTGCCAAAATTAGTAAAATTCCTATTTGGTTTTGTGGCATTTATTATTCCCATTCCCGTGTAAACTGTCAGACGGATTTGTCTACGCTTATCAGACAAACATAAACACATACAAAAAAATCATAGCTACATACACTTCACTACTACCACCTCACCTTTGCAATTTTGTTTTTTTTTCCTTTTTTTACATTTGGAATTGTTAAAAGTTTAGTTATTACAAAAAATGCTAATCCTGTTACTTATTTTGAATTGAACTTTTTTTTGCACAATATTTTTTTTGTATGACTCAACACCAAAGGAAATCTCATTTCACTTCTTTATTTCTCTTTACATGGTGTGTATTTAAATTTATGCTGGTGTGTTCGTGACGGGACCATACATGCGTATTATTATAATCTTCTTGGGCCTAACGAAAAAAAAATCGGTTGCCAAATATGCAACAACCAGGATTGAACATGGGCTTTAGGATTTCATGAAGATGGACTCAAAGGAAGAAGAAAAAAATATTATGAAGCAACGTCATTGGATGTTTCAAATGAATGAATCAATGGCTTATTATTAATATTATTATTATTTAAACAGAAGGCGTCCATCAACTTCATTTCTCTGTGCATAAATTAATCCGGTGGTGGCCGGATTGGTTTTATAATACGTTGTTATTGTTGTGGAAGAGCATATGATATTGAAGTCTTTATTAATCAGCAGTTAATAAAAATGAACGGTTCTCTCTTGATTGTTGTTGTTGTTGTTAGAAACACACAAGCAAATAAACACAATGTGTGTGCATACTACGCTTTCAAACAATAAATAACTCAATATACACATATTATATAATGATTACAGTTATTAATTCCTTTTTGGTTGATGGTGATTATGATGGACAAGAAAATGATAATGGAACACCGTTACAATCTGTCTCCTTGTCTCTCGGACCAGAAGAGAGGTACCAGAAAATCATCAACAAAAAATGTGTGGCTCATTCAACAATTTTGTTTTGATTTTTTTGATTGGCTTTTTATTAGTTAAAACCCGGAAAAATAATTTTTCTTTGGCAAAAATTTTAATTTTCTGATTGCGAGTAAAAAGCAGAGAGAGATATATATACTAGCACTTTGGAGTGTGTAAAGTCATTAATGTAATTTGATGACGAACCGTAATAAAATATATATTGGAAGAGGTAGTATATTGTCGAATACATTGAATAACAACAACAACAGCAACACATTTTATTTTGGCGTACAGCCACGATAATAAAAAAAAGTCAAGAAAAAAAATCATTCATTCATTAAAAAAAAGAATTGGGTATAGATATTTCATTCACTTTTCATTAGATTGCATGACTCGGTCCAATCAATTGGAACAACACAAAGCCACACCACCACCAAAGCCACCACTATACTCAGAATTACCTATACAAAGTAAACCTACTAATTTTGTAGGTGAGTTTGGATACAAAAACAAGACAACAACAGTAGATGTTTTCTTTTTTGTACATAGGTACCAATACAAAAATATATGGTTGTTGATTGTCTGTGTTAATTAAGTGATCACCACCAGTCCAGCAACAACAGCGATAAATGAAGATATATATTTTTTCTTCGTCTCACTCATTAAACGTATTAATAAATAATGTAAATTTCTCAGTTTTTTTTCACCAATTCACATGATAAAAAAAGAAGAGAGAGAGATGAAATAACGTTAAAGGTGGCAGGACATTGGTGGTTATTGCTATAAGGATTGTCATCATCTTCAATCATTATTATCCGCATCCCAGGCATCAATTACAAGCAAGCGCGACAGAGCGGGTTGAATTTTTAAAGCTAATTAAGGAAGATGACGGTGTGCGAATAATAAGTTGTGCTCGACGATCCCTTCCTCCTTTTTTCCTCTCTTTCATGAAAAATCATTCATTTTCTTGGGATATATGAGCTAATATTAATGTTATTAAGCTTTTCTGAGAAATTCTTATTCGATGGATTAGTATTCGTCATTTTTGACAAAAAAAACATGAGAAGAAGGGGAAGAAGAAGCTTATACAACTACTGATTATTTATTTTGAACCAACACGGAATTTACTGGTGACCACGAAAGCTTTGTATGGAACGAGCTTTATACCTGTGAACGAGGAATTAATTGCAATATTTGCTGGTTGCTTGCTGCTAATGTCCACATGTGTCGTGATGTAGGAGGATAGCTTTTTTCTTAGTAAAGTCGGAGAGGCAGCGCACAAAAAAACGGTGTTTTTTATGAGGAATATAAGAATGATAAGATTTAAAAAAAGAAATTGGCATCAGCACATGACACATCCTCGGGGATTCCAAACACAACAATTTGGTAATCCGCTTGTCCTTCTATTAGGAATGCTGCTGATTTCATCTCTATTTCTGTCGTCATTTTTGGCATGGTATCAAGTATAAAGTGTGGATATCGACTTTCCAATAATAGTAATATTTGAATACTTTGCTTGTATGACTAATTAACAAAATGCAAGGTAAGTTGTGAATATGATAAGCATACTGGATCAATTTTTCCAATGCAGCATACAACTTTTTTTTGACACGATACATATATCAAGCATGATTGTTAGTCGTCGTGCAAAAAAAATTAATTGAAAGCCATTTGTCTTCCTGTCCAAGTCACGCGTTTTGCATTGCACAACATTTTTTCCCCTTCTTTTGAAAACGTCTTATCCTCTCCAGTCTCTCCTCCAGACAAAGACAGTCTACTTTACTTTATCTCTACCAAAAATCTTTTCTTTGTTATTAAGACTCCTCCAAATAAAAATTGCTGATTTTGTTGTTATTATTGGACTAGACTCTAGACAACACTTTATACACTCTACTAACAATAGCTCGTTATGCTGATATAAATATTATGCTCTCATCATCATCCCATGTAAAACTGGGGGATTTCATCTTTTGACTGTTTGGGCAAAACACCGCACCGACATTTCATTTTTGCAAAATTACTTGGATAATAATGCGCAACACATCTCGCATGCTGCTTGTACTACAATTCACCAAAAAATAAAATAACATCAACCTCGTCAGCTCTTCATCATCAGCAGCATCATCATTTTTACTCATCATTACAGATAATCTTTCCTCATTACACTCACAATATTTTATATTGTTTTTTTATTCTCTCTCTTGTTTGTTTTTCCTTTTCCACCACAACACTCTACCATTTGGATCATCACACCTTTTATGTATCATTTCCCATTGTCCATTTTTCACCTGCAATTTTCATGTCGGATGTTTATATTTTTTTCCTCTTGTTGCACTCTCTCTCTTTTTTATTATGCTTCCTTTTAAAACTTTCGCTTGTACTACAAATTTTCCATGTTTCCACTTAATTTTTTATGACTTGACTATGTAGCGATCCAACTTAAAAAAACAAATATAATTTTGCCGAAAAGTAAAATTACGGAGGGATACGCAGCAGCTACTTAGTGCACCAAAACAGCAGCAGCAGCACCAGCAGCGCATGTACGATATATATTTTTTGTACAGAAAAACAAAAAAATTAAACATGAGTCTTTTAATGACAAGTCAAACGTGGATTCAAGGTCTGATTAGTTTACTACTCTTGAGCCGCAACTGACAATAATAGCAAGCCAGTCAACAAAAAAAGACTTACTTTTGCACATTTTTTTGTCACATGATTACCACCACCACACCGTCAACAATTTTAACTAGCGGATGGAGATGATTTGGAAGAAAAAAAACAGCCAAAAAAGCGCTCTTGTCAATGTTTTTCACAGCATGTTTTTTTCCTTAAAAAATGAGTAGTATTGCCCAAGAAAGTGAACAAGTGGAAAAAGGATAAACAGCAGCAGTTTATCATATCACTTTTGCCGTTGTTGTTGTTGTAGTCACGGTTATCTTACAAGTTGACTTGAGACTTTTTAGCCTTTGAAAATGGATTTTGTACACACAAAAAAATCACTCTTGTATTATTTTGCACTAACGCGTACCTTTTTTTTAGTAGTGTGCATACATTGAAACATGATACAAAACATAGGGCAAAAAAATACGCTGGTATGATGACGATGAAGATGATGATGCAATCTACATTTTTTTAAAAGCCTTGTAGAAACACTGCCGCTGCTGTGACTTCGACGCTGGTGCAACAATGAACATAACATGGGCAGGTAGGGTAGGCACAATAATTTTCTATGCTGCTGAGCTGAGCAGCGCAGCGGACAGCCTCTTTGCATTTTTCATCATCAGCAGCAGCTATTGTGTATACCTACCTATTATGCACTTTCTTTTCTTTGAAAAATGCAAAATGGCAGGAGTTAGTAAAGTGTAGTAACGTGTAATTATAACTATACATTATGTTGACTTGATGACCGGGAGAGAATGATGATGACTATGACGACGACGACGTGGAGTCAAGCGAAGTATATTATGTACTTCATGTAGCAATATATGTATGATATGTAACAGAAAAAAAATGTACTACGCTACCATTGACCATTGCATAAAGTTTTTACCAGAATTTATGTGCATAATAACAATAATAATAATAACATGTATTTACTAGGCATATAGCTGCTGCTACGGCAACAGGCGTGCAAATAATTTTTGTGGAGTCTTTTGCAATTTTTTTTTCTCTTGTTCTCTATTTCACTGCACCATATGCATTTACCACGAAAATCTTTTTGTATCCCAGCGGTGAGGTGTGTGTAGTAGTGCACAGGTAAGAAAAAATAATATATTGCCTCAAGAGAGATTGAGAGCAGAAAAAAAAAATTTTGAAGACGGTTTTTGTTCCCTGCTGCTTTTAATTCTGATGGATGATGTGTTATATTATGTTTTGTGTGTGTGTGTAACCACACCACAGCTCCGACAACCGGGGGATACCGGACAAGGAGGAGGATGATGATGATCATGGCGCTGTATGGCTGCTACAAATTATTAAATTTTTGCAAAGCAACTCTGAATTATTTATGCTAATGGTAAAAGAGCAATAATAGAACATCAAGAGGAGCGGTAGCAGGAGGAGCAGCAACAGAAAGTAAAAATTGCTAATTATAAAAAAATGTAATATATTCTGGAAGAGTGAATATATGCATAGGTAATAATATGCATGTATTGTACGTGTATTGTATATAATATACATACATAATATATTATGTGACTGCTTCCCTATGGCTGCTGTAATCTTTTTTATTGCAAATTTTTTTTACTCCTCCTGTCTTTGAGTGTGTGCCTCTCTTGTTCTGAATTAGTTTCAGATGATTTTACTTGTTCATTTTTTTATTATGATTATTTTAAATGTGAGAGGTTTGAATTGAATTTGACGAGAAGGGCTTCACATATATACTCAAGAGATGAAGATGACGATTATTATATGAGGATAATAATAATGATGATGATTGTATTGCCAGTACTTTATATTTACTTGTACGAAAAAAAAATTGCAACTACTTCTTTTGCACATGTAAAAATCTAAAATCTAATCACTAATCATACATAAACAATCTATAATGGTATGCAAAACTCATTATGGGAGGGGAAGAGAAGAGGGGAGAACACTAGAGGAATATTTAATGATATCCCATGCTTATTTCATTACTAAACTAAATTACTAGCTCCTCTTGCTGCTGCTCCTGCCACAAATACTAATAAAAAAATATACTTACTTTGCATAACATACATTACTTTTACATCAAATTTTTACATTTTTTATACACACTGGTGTGTATGAAATGAAGTGAACTCATTTTTATGAGTTTTATGATGAATTACGATGATGGTGGTAGTGGTGTCAGTGTCGCATTATAATTACGTATTATAGGTACATAAATAATATAATAATGTTATAAGTTTTTGGTGATTTGATAATCCATTCCAAAAAAATAAAAATATTATCATGTGTTATTATTATTGTAATTCATGCTGGCAAAAAAATGGTACATAAAATATATTTAAGACGCAACATGTTACGAGACCTGTTAAATTATGGCGGTAATTTTTTGGTTATAACGTATCATTTTATTATTTGTTGAGCTCTAGTTTCATTTTTTAAGGACAGGATAAATAAATAAACTAAATATTATGATGATGATAATGATGATGATGATGATGAGGATAATGATGGTGGTCAAAATGGTCAAGTGCTTCTGGTAAAAAAGAGCAGAAGGAGAAAAAAAATTGGAGAGAAGATGATGGTGATATGGGCATGTAGTATAGCAAAGTATTTAGTATTTTGACATGAAAATGATTAAAAGAGTAACGTTTGTTGTTGTTGTTTTGAAGTTGCTATTTTTCTAATTATAAAAAAAGAAGAATTTTCATTCAGTTCACTTCATATTGTTGATGTTTTCACAAAAGTATTGTTGAGATAAATTGTTCGTGATTTTGTAGGTTGATGGTACCTAGGGATGATGATCATGCAGGCTTGCCTCACACCCTTTCAATAAACAACCATCTTTACTTTTGGATGCAGCATAATAACATCATCTAATAACCAAACCACACAAACAAACATATACACATTTTTTGGCAATTTTTACCAATGAAATATGGGAATATATTTTTTTGGGGAAAAAATACAAGTAAATTTGTATTAAAAAGAAAAAAAAATTGTTCAACAGATTATGTTTCATACTACTTTTCCTTTTAATCTTTAAACGCATTTAAAATGTTTAGAATGTTGTCATAAAAATATATAATATTATACTTATTATTATATATGTCCATTTTTAGAAACTGTGCAATTTTTTTGGTTGTTATGGTTATGTGGCAAGTCACACTTTTTTTTTACAAAGTGAGTTAACATGAAATTGATTGATGGTAACGTTCGAGTTTCTATGTACAAATCCCGAAACTTGACTTGTGTGACTTGACTTGAAAGTGAGTTGCTTTGAATGGATTGAAATGTGAAGTCATTTAATAGCTCGGCAGAAAAAAAAATATATAAGACTGACGACTCTCTGATTGACTGTTTTCCATTTCCACTTGTAAAATATGTGTAATAAAGTGTACATTATGCATTATTTTATTATCATTATTATTATTATTATTATTATGAAAGGAATGAATTACGCACAGTCTATTTTGTGGTTTTTATTGTTATTATGGTTAGCTTACAAACAAACAGACAGACACACACACACACACACACACACACACACGAGACTAAAAGTCCTACTAACATACACACACCAGCGATAATGATGTTATTGACTATTCATTTTGTGGTGGCGGTAGTAGCGGCGGTGGCGGTTGATGCTTAAATTCGTTTGCAAAAGAGTTATTATTGTAAATATTTACAAATAAGGGAAAAGAGTGAGTGACGTAAGATGATGTGGGGAGAGAGAGAATGAAATGGCATGTGTTTCAAATTAAAAATGTAAACAGCAGAAAAAGAAATAGTATAGCGAGTGTGTGTGTAAGCGAGCCATTTTAAACTATTTGTTGACTGGTAGCCATTTAGGAAAAAAATATATATATATATATAAATAAAGTAAAGAGTGATGGCACTGGTTAATAAGGTAGGATGATTATCATGATGATCAATTGCATATATGTGGCAAGGGGTGGTGCAATTTCACACAAAAATGGGTAACAAATTAGCAAATCTCGCAACTCAAATATGCCAATATTTTAAACGACTCTTCAGAGTCAGAGCTCATTTTATTTTATTTTTTTCAGGGTGCGGATGATTCCACGGATACGGATGTTATCTTTGTAAAAAAAGAAGTTTTTACAGTTTACAGACTACTGCAAAAAAAAAGAAGAAGTAAGGTAGTAGTGGTATCGGTAGTTAGCGGAAGATAGGTGTGAAGTCATTACAAAAATATAAAAATCCTTAGATATTTCCAAGCTTTTATATTTGCTTGAGAAAAACTTGAGAAGAGAGAGGTAGACAAAATTGTCGCTCCACTCTTTTGTGGCATTCCTTTTTTTGCAATGGATGACTTTTATATAATTTATTTTTTGTTAAAACTTGGGAATAGTGTCGCGAATAAGAGTCAAGAGAGCTCAGTCACTACCACCACCCCGCCACTAATACCAACCGCACCGTTAATTAGATAATTACACAGTGTGAGAAGGATGATGAGAATTGTGAGATTTTGCATAATATTGTCATGTCTAGCTCCTTACTATACATTTATGGTGTGCTGTAAACCGAATAAAATTATCTGTGCGCGATATAATATACAAAAAAATGTATATATATTTTACTTAGTCACCATCCCATTCTTGTTGAATGAAAAGATACAAAAATCTTAATCAGCAAGATCAAAAAACTGAGCAAAACTCACAAGAGCATTGCATTCCCTGCTTAATATATAATATTTTTTGTTACCTTCTTCGTCCTCCTCTGATTTATTTACAAAGAAAATGCAAAAATCCGAGCCTCCTGCTGTTTCCCTTAAAGAAACAATATGAGGATCCAAGCAAAACAAGCAAGTAAAGTGGGCAGAACCACACCGCCGACCGACAAGCCTGTCTCTTAAACACATTTTTAATTGAAACACTTTTACCACTGGTACAAAAGTTACTACGACTACTACTCCTTGTTGTCCTGACTTGTCGTTTGGCTATATACAATTTTTTAAGCAGTTTTTTTTTAAGTTTTTGCCATCACACTCATCATCATATTTTTCGGCCATTGCACCCGCAAAAACTCATACTCACATTTATTCACAAATTACTAGAATATCATTTTGCATTACACAAATTATATTTTTGCTACACATTTTTAAGTGGTTTCACCACCACCGCCAGTCCTTTTGACGCTCTGGCTAAATTCATATTTAAAATGCCTCTGGTGATGCTGGTATCTGGTCGGGTCTGAGCATCGGACTTTATTAAAAATGATTAGCTCATTACCGACTCTGAAATGATCACTTTTAAATTTTTGCAAAATATATATCCATACACTAGATTTCATATATGTAGGCAAATAGGTATATATATAGGAAAATATTTATAGTCAAAAGTAATTTGTCATCAAATATGATGCAAAACTTGCCTACCACTGGTGGAGGCGCTGTGCGGTAAAGTATAACGTTGTCGCAAAATGGAGTAGACCACCTCACGACAAACATGACAACAGTAAAGGCATCACAATCAAAAAATAAAAAAAAATTCCACCTCGGCTCCTATTTCAGATTATTTCTTTTTTTTCAAGCCTACACTATGTATCAAATAACATGCAGTTATTTTCTAATATATGTTATTATTATTTTATGCATTGCATGCATCTGTGCTACACGCATGCAGTTTTTGGTAAGATTTTGCAGAGAAGAATGATTATCAGCAAGATGTGTGTGACATTTGTGTGTACTGCTGTGATATTATGATGGGACCATGAATAATCGGTAACGACCATGTGAAGAATGTTGAACGGTTGTAGCAGTGGTGATGGTGTGAGTAACCGAGTTCCAAATATGGAAAAGCTATCTCGTCATCTCCATCTCTCATTTTTTTACTATAACAAATACCCAAACACACACACACGTCAATATTAATGCACTAGCAATGTAAATGTAACCACCTTAAAAAAAATATATATATATATAAAAAATTAACAGTGTCCTAAAATCCACTGCACTCCCATGCAAGTGGTATATAGCTTGGCAATACAAACCCAGTAAGTAATTTAGCAAGACAAAAATGGAGATATCGAAAAAGAAGGAATGAGGAAATCAAAGCCAATTATGAAAACTCTAAGCTGATTAATAAAAATGTTAAGTAATAATAATAATCATAAGTTTTAATGCATATTCAAATGAAACAAATAAAATGTTCATAGCAGCAGGTATTTAAACTGNTTAATAAAAATGTTAAGTAATAATAATAATCATAAGTTTTAATGCATATTCAAATGAAACAAATAAAATGTTCATAGCAGCAGGTATTTAAACTGTGCGACTACTGTGAAAAAAACCACTGCTGATTGTAAATATTTTTTTTGTGAGGAGGATCCCTACTAAATAATGTAGGTATGTATAGCTACCTATATAGCTAATATGGATTATGGATATTTGGTATACCTAAAATAAATCAGTTTGGATCACAAACAAACTGCCAAATTGTACACTTCTTTTTTTCTTTTGTATATTTTAATACTATTAAACCATTAGGGATTAAATTGGAAAAAAAAATTAACGTTTTGCAAAAAAAAATTTACAAGAGTAATGGGACATCACCTTAGAACATACAGACCTGATACATATTATCAGATTAGATCACAGTTTGTTGGTTTATTTTTTTTTTCGTAGTAAAGGGTGCGGTGAAGATTGAGATTGAGAGTGGCATATACTTTATGTGGGCCTATCTTATATATCAATCCTTTTAGCTGTCGTAGTCCTTCAGCAGGAGCACCACCACCATAAGCACAGTTACAGTTTCGCCAAAAAAAATTATTAGAAAAAAATTTGATGGGATATTTGTGGTGGTGGCAGTGGTGAGGGCTAATGAAACCAAAAACCATATCCAAGTCTACTTCCAAGACTAAAAAATATATCGAGAGCAGGTGTAATGGTAACCATAGTGATTGATTTTTTTCTTTTTCTTTTGATCCTGATGCTACACTGCTGTGTGTGTGATGATGATATGTTGTTGTTGTTGATCAGTATTTAAATGGAAAGAAAAAGTATAATATGGGATGATGATATATATTGGTGGTAGTGGTGAGGTGATATTTTTTTTTTAAGTTTTGTGGTTGCGCGGAGGTGCCTTTGGTGCATTTGAGAGTGAAGTAATAAAAAAGTTGCTGATGATGATGATGATGGTCATGGCAACGTAATATTTTCTGGTTATTATGGTGATTACACGTCAAACTTTTGACAGTTTACAGTAGTAATGGAATGAATGCCCTGTAAAAATATATAAAAATGGATTTGCTTTAGGAAATAAAAAAAATATACAAGTGCATCGGCAGAGTGGTAGATGCAAGCATCAATGAATGCACACGCACACATGCATATTATATAGTCATGTTGACAACAAAAAATAATTCTTTTTAAACGAAAAAATGCAACGTGCAATGAAAACTTATGCAATTATTATTATTACACAGCAGTAGAGAAATTGGCGCTGTGCGTTACTAGTATAATCACAACGTGTCTTGGACATGTGTGGGTACATTGAATGTAGCATACTTTTTTTTCTAAAAGATCCTATGTGGTCCTTGTCATGAGAACCCTTCTTAAAGAACCTATTTTCCTACACTTTTCTAAAAATGTGTAAATCCCAAAAAACTGAAATCTTTAGAAATATTATTTTTAGAACAAAATATCTATACAAAAAAATGTGTGCTTTTAGTGTTATATTTTTTTTATTCTGTCCATCAACTAATTTGTACACACAGGCATGATACAAAATGTACCAGGTACATTTATAGGTAAACAGGAACTTTTGAAAAATCTCATCGCTTTCTCAACACAACCAAACATATGGCACATAATATATAAAAAAACAGGTAGGTATTATTAGATAGATATGTGGTTCAGTCAGTCATACTTTTCCCTTTTTCAAAACTATACCCAATTCATTTTTATTTCACATAATTCAGAGACAGATGGTCAACCGTTTTATACACAAAAAATACATCTTTCGTGTTCCCTTTATTTTCAACAAGTCATCTTTTCCACTCAAAAATACTGCATTATTTTATTGTACATGTTCATACATTGCATACATGGCATATTTATAATGTGTGCCCTCTTGTTTTTTCTACAAAATAACTACTCCGCTGTAAAACAAAGTTGGCTATTACAATTGATCAGTCAAGTTTCAAAAATGAAAACATGGCACATCATCTAATCAAAATAATAATAATAATATACCATATCTATGCATATTGTATACTTTACTTCACATATCATCATTCTAATAATCATGTCACATAACATGTAATAATATTATAATGATATAATATCCACTATACACACACACATCATACAATATTACATTTCTTGTTCATTTTTTAAGTATTTAAAATTTCATGAAAAAACACCAATTTTTTTTCTACACATTTTCGTCTACTTGGTTGTATGTACCTATATTTCTGTCTATTGTAGAATTTTTTTTAGAGAGAAAATATAAATTGAGTGTAATACAGGTGTATTATTTTGTGGTGATCTTCTTCATTTTTTATTTTATGATGATGATGATGATGATGAAGATGAAGCGCCCTGCATTTATCCATATGATTATACACACTTTTTGCATAATACGCTTTTTTCCCTTTTGATAATATCCCAGGAGTAGTACACCCTGTATACTTACATCTCTTCTTCTTCTCCTCGTGTTTTTCATGCATAATGATAATATAATATAATAATAATACCGTACCGTACAGGTATTACCATAATAATATCATATCATTTCTTCTAGCGAAAAATAAATACCCTGTTCATAGTTCATCTTTTTCTACATATTTGGTTCATTTCGCTTTTCTTCTTGGTTTTTTGCTACCAACTTCGTAACTCTATTATTATTGTGTGTTCCTTGCAAACAAAATCTCAGTCGGCTACTACTAGTCACTTGTTCTACTCAATCCACTTATATACCTTGGCTAATGTTTTTTTTCACCAAGAAATAAAAAAATAAATACATTCCCTGTCTTCGTACTTCTTGTTGCTGAAAAAATAAGTTTGCATATGAGTTGGTTTTTTTACCGTAAGGTACCTACTGACAAAAAAAAAACATTTTCTGCTCGTTTTGCTGTTGACTTGACTACTGAAAAAAAAACTTGTTCCTTATGTTGGCAATATGTAGGTATTTGTACGCATATTATAAAGATTAAAGATGATGATGAGTATTCATATGATTATGATTACTAGATTTTTTTGCACACAAAATACATCTACTCAACTGATTGTGCATGCATACTATAATATACGTGTACATTAAGAAGATGAAAATGAAGACGATGGGTTTTCCTCTTGTTCTTTCGCTGCTTCCTCCCTTCATTATCATCATCATCATCATCATGAATTTTTGCAAACGCAACATGATAATCCTCCTCCTCCTACTCCTCCGCAGAAAAAAAATATATGTATAATAATAATTTCTTTTTTTAGAGGGAGAGAGACAGTAAGGAGGCAAAAAAGAGGATATAAATATGGTGGACTTTATATTTAATATATGTTACTACACGAAGTCTTATACAAAAGTGATGCAATCTTGTAAAAGCGTGCATGCATATAGAAATTGAAAATATTATTGATATAGGTATATTTAATATAAATATAACCCATCCAAAAGTATAATAATAATAATAAATATATAAAGAACAAAGTGCCGTGTTTAAATAAAATAAATAAATAAATAATAAAATAGTTGGCTACACTGGGATGGTATGTAGGTAGGTATATATATTCGCATGCAAGGCAGAGGTGGTAGTGCAGTGGTGATGCGAGGATGAAGAAAAGGGTTCAACAAGCAACATATTTTTTAAAGGCATCACCTTACCACCACCTCATGATATAGAAAGATAGACTGATTGTGATTGTACTGTAAAAAGTGTATTTCAATTGTTCAATGCTGCTTGAACAGCTGCCGTTAGAGACTACACAATGTGTAGTACACATCGTACTGGCAGCAGCAAAGAACAAAAACGTGAAGAACGCATACTCCTCATCATCAACAACATCATCATGTTCGTCATCATCGTGAAAAAAAGTGAAAGGGCTCCTCAAAATCTCACCAACAGCAACCACACAAAACACAACTCAATTCCTTCTCGTTTCGCTATATTTATTTATTTAGTCTTTCGAGAGAGAGAAGTCAAGTCAAGAGAAGCATTAATATATTTATCGCTTATCATCCTCATCATCATCATCACATCAGCCCACGCAACTTGTTACGTAGTAGTCTCTCTCTCTCTCTCAACTAATCTATGTTAAATACGACGCACTCTCTTATTACTTCACTCGAATAATTCTTCTTGAGTGAGCCAAGTGAGTAGTGAGCAGTAGTGCTCGAGGTTAACTACTCGCCAAATAAAAAATACATGAATAAATAAATGCACTTTAAACAGTTTTTTGATGCTCACTTAAATTGAAACAAAAAATAATAATAAAGAATTATTTATTTTTAAAGAAGAATCTATCATTTTAGTTAATTTATGTATTTAATCTTTTAATGATGCTCTTTGCTAACTGACAATTGATTTTTACAATTTTTGCCCATTTTATTCCAAAACAAAAATAAATACAAACAAAATTATTTATTCCTCCTCTGCTTTTGTCTCTCTCTCTCTCTCTCTCTCTCTTTCATGGCTACTTATGCTTATTGTATCTATAGGTATTTTACCTATTTAAACAATATTATTATAACAAAACAATGTAAAGCATTTCAAGATTGAATTCTTCACTTTGCCCACTTACAAAACATCAAATATATATGAGTATCGAATGATTTTGGTTATCGTTATAGGACAACGACAGGAGCAGGAGGAATGGCAACAACAACACCATACCAACTTGTAAAAAAAGCAACAACCGACCACATTTATTAGTCTATATATGGCTTGGACCACTAACATACCTACTATGAAACGTACAATGCCTTGTTGGCGACGACGACCTCAGTCTAGTAACTCTTGAAAAATGTGCGTGGTTGTATATATTCTATTCCCTATATACTTTCCTCTTTTTTACTTGCTGTTGTAGTAAAAATGCATAATAATCTCTGAGATGAGAGCGTGGTGTTGTGTACTAAAAAAATATATATTTTTCTTTTGCCTTTTCAAATAAACTGTAATAATAGGTAGGTATTCTCATCATCGTCATCATCATCATCAGTCTAATCAGTTTCCATTTGATATTTTTGTGGATTGTTAAAATAAAACAAGTAGCAATATTTTTTTTCTTTTTGCTCATTGTTAAAAATAGACGAGAAATGACGACGAGGAGCACGATGATGATGATGATGATGATGAATTGGATAATATACCTTGTGGATGTCAAATCAAACGTATCGATTCTCTAATGTGGAGGAAAAATATGACCCAACCTTTTGACTATTTTATACTCACAAATACCTTTATATTTATCATCATTGCCATCAATCTTATTAAGGTATGTACATAAGTTGATAAATATTATGCCGCCATTGTTGCATTCCAATGCCTTTGGTTGCTATAATAATGTCGAGTTGAGTGAATAAGATTTATTTACTGTATTTTCCAAGAAAATGATAGGGTAAAAGAGAAACAAATAGGTAAATAAAAAGAGTCAAACAAAATGAGTTTTTGTGTACTTACATTTGGTAGAACAACTACTACTCCAACGGCAACTATCCATAATGGTAGTAGTGACTTGTTTAGTAGAGCTGCAAAAAGTTTTAGAAAAAAAATTACATAAAGATTAGATACATATTTTTTTTTTAAACAATTGAACAAATTAACCATAAAAAAATAAAAATTGAGAGGAGGAGGATGAGGGTAGGGCAGGGTGACGGGATTCACAATAAAAGATGATGACGACGACAACAAATTTGCCACGTTATTCATCAGCCGAGCATAAATAATCCACACGCACATAATATACAAAAATGCATACTACATAATACACATAATATATCATCTCGGTGGATTTTTTTCAAAAAGCCGATTTGTCGATAAGATGATTGCATCCCTATTGTCAGGTAGACATGCGTCATGTTGATATAACACATGTCAACCCAAATGCACTTTCATCCTCATCGGTCCTGTCTATTGTCATAGAAAAACCAAAATGATACTGATGCACATTTATTATTATGATTTATATTTAGACTTTAGGTCATGCAGTCATTGGTACATGCACGCAACACATTATATTTTTTTTTCAAACGAAAAAGAAATTAGCTGAACAAAATGGATAACAATAACAAATCATTTTTTTTCTATTGTCAAAAAAAGTGTGTGATATGATAATGTTGTAGTTGTGAGAGTTGTGATCTGCTGAACTCGACTCTTACCAAAAAAGAATATAATATCTTGGTTGTACACCCCCCTACCCAGCAATATTGAATATAGTATAACGTGTGCAATAATATAGGGATCATCATTAGAATCCCATTTTCTTCTCTGTTGTATTGACAACAATGATGAATACAAAAACCGTTTGGCATTGTTGTTCTTCTTGGAGAGAATTAGGTGTTGCATTGAATATTATTGTTCTTTCTATTATTAATGCTGCTGGGAGAGATGAGGAGGAGGATGGAGGAGAATTTTTTTTTACTTACAATACCATACTAATACATACCACCACAACAAAGGCAGGCAAAGTGTTCAGGTGCGGCCTCAAAAAACGCTTTGATTGAAGTAGAAATATAATAATATGCATGCATGTAATATTCATTCAACATTGCGTGTTTAAAATCTAAAATCTTTCTCGTCCTCATCATCATATTATGAGCTATAACACCTGTGCTCCTTGTTGTGTCAGTGTGTCATTTTTTTAATACGCGTGTAATAGGAAGATAATAGGTACAGAGATTTTCCAAAGAAATATATATTATTCAAAATGCATATGGATGATGATAAATGATAGTAAGTGTAGGTATTTTGATACTATGATGTCATCATCTTCACTATCGCCACCACCATCATCGCTGCATGACTTTTTGTTCCGTGTAATTTGTTAGACGTCATTGTTACCAGTTACCAGTCTTTGGCATTCGGTGTATATTATATCATCACTGACTGAGCTGGAAAGGAGCATGATGATCATTATCATCGTGGGCCATCATGGAACATGATTTTACAACTGCTGCTGAAGAAGAAGGAAAAAAAATCCCACCTGTCTACCCGACTGACTAATTACTTGATTGAAGCATGCTTCATAATGGCAGCAATAAAAGCAATGATGATTTTGACTTGTGCTGTTTGTGCTTTGTTCATTTTTTTCCCCTGTGCTTTTGTAGTAATAACATTTTTTTGTGTTCTTCTCTCCAATTGTAATTGAAAGGGATGAGATGCGAAATATTAGTAAAACAATGAGGACTGCTATTGAAATTGAATTGATATAATGATGATGCGGTAAAGTTGGTCATTCATTTTTTTGTCGCTTTTTTCGTGGAGTACATGTCCAGCCCGTGACGACGACAACAAAACAACTGCTCCTTGTTACATATCTACACTTTTGCATATTTTCATAATATCATAATCATCCCTCTGCTTTGCTTCTTTTAATAACCAGGTATATGTTTATGTGCAAAGAAGATAAGATCCATTGTTTCGCTGGAGTAGTTGTATTATTGTAGGCGGTATTGTGAAGGTAAGCATAAAACTTTTGCATTGTTTTCAGTTTTAACGACTGTCATCCGGAATGTCCAGTCGTACGTAATAATCATCATCGTCAATTTTTTTGTTCACTCTCGAAAAACTACCGAAGGATGACTAGCGTGCGATACTTGTGCATTTAATTGGCTGTACCGTACCTTTCTGTGCAATAATAATAATAACAAGTTTCATTCAAATGTTTTTTTTTCTGAGCTACAAACTCTCAAGTTATCCTCGTCACCGTCATCGTCGCAAATAAGTTGCAACAACAAAAAACCGAGTTTTTTCCCTTGTAATACTTCTACACTCTCGCGTGTTCATCATCATGACGGCGATGATGATGGGAATGGGAAGAAGAAACTTGTTCAAAACTCAACTTATTACATAATATCCTTTTCTTCAACGTCGTCTTAGTCATGGGGCTTCTCTTGCGTGTCTTATTGTTATGTCCGCAATAAATTATGCAAAACTTGCATACAAAACAAATATATCTTTAACAATAAAAGAAGGGAAGCTTGCACACAAAAAGTATCCACTTGACTTTATATATCCCCACTTTATTTAGTCTTTCCTTCCTCAAAGTAAAAAAATACCAGAAAAAAATAAGATGATGTAATGGGAATACTTTATAAATTATTTGGTGACTGGTGACTTGTGTAATAATTAAAAATAAACTACCAAAACTACTATGAATCACGGAAAATGATCATGTCATCTGTAGATTTGTAAATAAATGATGGCTTGACTATACACACAACAATTTTGCAACGAAATTAATATTTTTGTGACAATACAAATACAAACAACAACAACAGGTGATCTGACATCTGACTCGCTAGCAGCTTATCTTGGAAAAAACCAAAAACCTCAGCTCTTCTGACAAGGATTGTACATGACATGCGCAATCAGAACTTCTTCGAAAAG
>JAITYZ010003338.1:1336-14784 GCA_027744595.1 Paronellides praefectus | reverse complement strand
GTCCAATTTGCTATGATAAGTTTACTTTACTGTATTGGAGTTTAGATCAGAAGATGGGTGCATTTTGGTGCAATTAAACGTATTTTTTTGTAATTTAAATAAAATGGAATGACTCATTTTGCTGTACGTCATAACAAGATTCATTATTATTAAATATACAGCGCGCGCAATGCGATCCTTTTACTAAAACATACCTATTTATATTTCCTCTACTAAACCACGAACAAAATTGCAGAGAATTGCAATAATTTTATCGCAAAAAAGCAGAGCTATGTATATAGGTATACACACACAGACACATATCTTTGCAATTAAATGAAGGGAAATCTCTCACAAAAATAGTTGTGGAAATTCCTGTAACTAGGAGAATTTTTTCCCATTGTTTGGTTGCCTAGGTCAAGTACAAAATAAAAGTATAATGGCGATAACAGACCTTTGCTCTTTTCTGCATAAAAATGCACAAAATAAATTGCTCCTAAAAAGTTTTAAAAAGCTTAGGAAAATTACAGTGCAGAACAAATTTAGTGTACACGTGTGTAGTGCGGTTGGTTGAACAACAACCAAACACGTCTCACTCCAGTTTTAAAATATAATAGTTTTATGCCGTTATATTTTTTTCAAAAATACTGTTTATACCTAGTAGAAGACAGATACGTAATATGAAGGGTACAAAGATTTTGGTAGTGAAAAGAAGACTAGGTAATTACAACTTCGTAACTTCATTTATGTAGTATAATTTAGATTGAATACTCATAGTAATATGCTATTTATGCCAGGTATTATCTTGCACAAGTTATAGCTGCGAATAAAAAATGTACATACTTCAATTGACAACAACAAAAACTATCGAGTTGATTGTGTAAATACCTGTAGGTAAGTCAAACATGATATTTCATTGAAAAAAATTCAAACAAGCAACGTCAGTCTTTAATTCAATATAAAATGTTTCAATTAAAATTTAAATACCTAATATATTGTTTTTAAAAAGGTGCTACAAATCACAGATAAAAAAAGTACCTAGCCAGCAAGTTGAATTTCTTTAAAAAATATATATTTCATCACCAAACTTCATACACTTTTACCATAATCATTTATAATACAGCAACTTGAGTTTTTTTTTAGATTCCACCAAATTCCATAATAATATATAAATCATTATTACATTATATTATATACTTTTGGGCACATACTACATGTACATATACATGAATAACATGAGCTATTTGAGCTATTTACTATATAGGAAAAAATTCCATTTCTATATACGACCTCTGGGCTGTTCTCCCAGTCTTTTTTTTATCTAAAGGTTTTTTTGTTAAGTTGTAGCTAAAGCTGAACTAACTGGTTGGTTGCCGTGCTGTCGAACGAAACAAGAAAGAATGCACGGGAGGGGACTCTCGTCGCATCGCATCATGTTCTTCACTTTACACACAAAAGTAAAGGACGTTCATTTTCGAGAGAAGAGGAAAAAAAGTAATACACAAGCCGCTCATGTGCAGAGACTTTGTATGTGTTTTATTGATCTCTTCTCTCTCCCCCTTTTTTCTTATGCATTCCTCTCAATACACACAACTTGTTTCTCTTCTGCTATGTTGCTTGTGGACTTTGTGGAGGAATCCTTTTTTATATACGGGTGTATATATGCAATGTATACGCTCATGTACAACAGCATCTCGCTCTTTTTTTCTGTCTTTGCAATGCTGCAGCAAGCCACACAAACCAACCAACGCATTCGTGTGTTTTACTTCATTTTTTTTTCTTCTCTCGCTCCATGCATTCTGTAAATCTCCCTCACGGCAAAATGTTGGATTGGTGCTGTTCTCACAATATCACCTCCGCCATTGAAGAACGGGAGGATCTTCACAATGCTTTTGTGTATAGATGCTTTTATGCTTAAAAATATATTTCTCTATTGTTGTAACAATGTAACAAAAATGGAACAAAAAAAAATGTTTCCAAAATGCTAATGGAAAAATTCAGTTAAAAGCAAAGCTTTAAATTACTTAACTGTGTAAATGGTACTGATTTAAAAAAAAATTAAATTAAAAGAGTATGGAAAAAAATAATTTCTTTAAAACACGTTCTTATGAGTAAGCATGCCAAAAAATGTAACAATGTATTTTTGCTCAGTGTATTTACCTACCGTATTTGCGAGTGTATATGATTTACCATTGCATGTACGTCTATGTCTTTACGCTGCAATATTAAAACTGAAACTCTTTCTTGCGGAGAATTGGTATACATCTAGCGTAGTTTGTGTGCATGTCATTGACGAATATTTTTTCTTCCCATGTGAATGTGTGTTGTTACACCATGCATTATAAAGAATTCAAGCCTCTGGATATATATCAAACGTATATAGTAATATATTCCTCTGCCCTTTTTATAGCCTTTTACAGATTTTTATATCAATTCAAAAAATCAAGTGGTGCACAATTCGACCGATAGAGTGCTGCTCCATGCCACTAGTCAAGTCTAGCCGATGACTACTCTAATTTCTACTAAATTGTTTTTTTCGCAAGAAAAAAGATTATGAAAACAAAAAAGTTATTATAAAAATTATACAAAATAAAGTTAATTTTGGCACTATTGAATGCATAGTAATTCTATAATATTCGGTTTATTGGTTACATTTTTGGAATTCTGTGTTGTGTACAGGACGTAGGTATACGGGAATTTCCGTGCAGTGTAATAATAAATTATACTGCTAACTAACTAATCATGTTTATAAATAGGAATCAACAAAGTAGTAGTAGCAACAGTAGCGGTCAGTTTTTTTTATATTATTTTTTTCGCCTACTCCTCTGCCAAGACGGCATTTGTCATGTTAACGAGTAGGGGAAATAATAAAAACTCGTTTAAGTGCCCGATTGGCTAGATGGAACTTGCTTAAGTAGATCATTACAATGCATTGAATGTGATACAACTTGTGAGCCATTTCATTTTCCCGGTGCGGTCGTGAGGTGAGTTATATTTATTATTTTGCTCGCAATATAAAAAAGCAATGAACTAGTGAATGTATAGTCATCATCATTCATCATCGTCTCTCGTTTGCGTTTGTAACTAAACTATTTATTTTGTCAGAGAGCCGTCTTTAGAGAAAATATGTACAGCGTTTGAGTAATTTGAATAGAAGTTGGTGTTTTATGTTGTTGTTGTATAACTGGTAATTTTTTACATGTGGTAGCTGTTTGTATATCGCGTTATCAGTAGAAAGGATCTCATTAAGGGAAAAATGATGGATTTTCATTGTCAAATGCTTCCTTTAAAAATTGATAGGAAATCCCTCATCATATCATCATCCCTTTTTATATACTCATTTACCTTTTAATCTAATATAACATGTAGGAAGAGAGAGATAAATATGTATGGGATATTTATATTCGTATTAAATCAAATAAAGTAACAGGCTTTTTCCGGAGTAACAACTTTCAAGAATGAAAAAGAGCTCTGGGGAGAGAGAAGATTACTTCTCTTTGGACTCTGATAAAAAAAAGTAAATAGAGTCTGCAAGGAAATTACAGAAAATACATGGAAAGTAATGGGTCTCATCATGAAGATTATTTTCTAGAAATATAGTCAGTTTTATTGCCGACGCAACGCAACAACGTCATATTATAGGGAAAGGTTATGCATACAAAACACACACGCGCTTTTAGGGACACGTCAAACAAGAGTGAATTTATGAATACTGAAAAAGCTAATTTAATCAAGAATGGGATTTCTGAATGAAATGAGCTGAGAAAAGGTTTCCGACAGCACTACATATTTTTTTTCTTTTTACCCAAAAAACGGAAACTCTTGTCATTTTTGTCAACCGTCAATCTTTCATTTTGCTTTACATGCATACGTGATAGTAGTAGTGATGATGATGATCTAATTTAAGTCAAATGAGTCCTCTTTAATTTTAATGAATCAATTTCTATGCAAGCAATATACACTGTTTTTAATGAATGGAGATTTTGTCAGAAAATTAAATGTTTTAACTTCAAAAACTCTTTTTCTTATCTCCGACTTTTCCCAGAAAAAAATCTTGATTGTATTCTCCTTGCTCTCTACTCTCCAACAGCAGCAACACAAGTAGAAATAATGATTTCCCTTAAAATGAAAAGATTAAATATGGAAATTGTATATTTTTTTGGTAACTGGCATAAAATTGGAAATTGAAGATTTTTATCTTGTTTCAAATAGAAATGCATTAAACTTTTCTCTGGTTAAGTCTCACATTGTTACTCCATTCATTCTTTCAAATCCTGAAAGGATATTTTTTTTCTATTTCAGGTGCTGCTGCTATTTTACTACAGAACAAAACGCATCAAGGCATCAACACAGATATATAAGCAAAGTGTGTATATATTTTTTTCTATTCTTTTATGTTTCCCACTTTTCTTTCTTACAATTTTCTTTCAAAGTTTCCATAAGCTTCCACCTAAGACCCAGCCGGCTTTTTACTTAATCCGTCCTAAAATAAGGGAAAAAGTCATAAAAAGTTTTTGGTGCTGAAAGAAAATGCCAAAGCCTTGTGTGCAGAGAGAGAGAGAGAGAGAGAGAAATAGTTAAAGGAGATAGAAACTTGTGTGCTGTGAGAGAGAGAAGAAGAGAGTTGAGTGTAGTGAAAGAGAAACAACCGACTCTCTCTCTAAGCCCTGGTAAATTCTCTCCGCATTTCGGTGTGATGATGATATGATGACGGGGGTATGCGGTGCTGTGCACACACAAGTATATTGGTAGGATAAAAAAAGCATTTTGACTCGTCTCTCGCAAAGAGAGAGAGAGAGGCATCATGTTGGCTACATTTCTTCTTTAGTGCGTAGTACTTTTCTAAAAGCTTCGATTTCATTTTGCAGACGTGACATTCACCATCACATCACCACCGCCACCACCACCACTTTCCTGTCAACCACTCAGAAAAACTTTGTATCAACAACATAAAGAGAAGGATTTTTGTCTTTTGTTGGTGTTTTCTTTTGTGCTTGAATGAGTACAAGAGAGAGAGGAAAAAAATATATAAAGGGGCGTAAAAAATGATGAAATGAAATGAGATGAAGGAACATTTTCAAGGAAAAAGTACATAACCAGCAGTAGTAGCAGCAGGCACCATATAAAAATATACAACAGTGTTATATATTATCTTGTGTATATACATTATGTAGACTTCAACCACTCAGAAAAACTTTGTATCAACAACATAAAGAGAAGGATTTTTGTCTTTTGTTGGTGTTTTCTTTTGTGCTTGAATGAGTACAAGAGAGAGAGAAAAAAAATATATAAAGGGGCGTAAAAAATGATGAAATGAAATGAGATGAAGGAACATGACTACTACATTTTCAAGGAAAAAGTACATAACCAGCAGTAGTAGCAGCAGGCACCATATAAAAATATACAACAGTGTTATATATTATCTTGTGTATATACATTATGTAGACATAAGTACAATGTGCATCCAGCATTTTCTGCAGTACTTAGTTTCATTTTCCTTAAATAGTTTTTCTACTTAAAATTTATGCTATTATGATAATGCACAAGTTTACCAGCTTTCCCCTCGCTTTTCCCCTGTGCGCTTTTTCATACAAAACTTGTACACTTTTTTCCTCTTCCCTTCTTCTCTCCGTAAAAGAAAAAAAATGTAGACAAGCTTTTTTTTGCCTGCTGACTAACTTTTTTCTTTCTTTTTTTTCTTTTAAAAAGTCTGAAAAGATTACTTTTTTGGGGCTCATGTGGTTAGATCTCTTTAAGCCCTCATAATGTATTCTACACAGATACTTGTATTCGCTACTACTGCTGCGCTGCACTTATATTCTTAGCTTTTACCACCACCACCACTGTAGTGTAAATACTAAATACAAACACAAAAATATATATAAATGAATACGACATACAATAACTTCTCATAAACCAAGAAAAAGGGAGTTGTCGGGAAAAAATATGATTCATTCAAAATATTTGTCTATGGATACATGTGTGTATGGATGTATCATTGTTGTGTGCATTTATTCCTGAAGATGACATGTCTTTTTTTCTAAAGATGATTTACAATGGGATGCATCCGATTTTTATTACTCTTTTTGCTGCATTTATCAATAATATTACAAGAGATGATATTAACACAAAGCTTATTTTTATTGTATTGCCCCCTACAGGGTTTTCTGTCTGCTGGAAAAAGATGCATCATCACATCATATAATGCAACAACAACGCCATGTAACAATGGGATGCACATTATGAAATGCTCTTCTAATTTACAACAATGGGATAAAAAGAACAAAAACTCCAGTTGAGATTCAGAGGAAGAATAGAGAAGATAAGGAAATGGTAAAAGTTTTTGGTAAAAATTGTTTAAATCAATTGAATATTTTTTTGTGATGATACCATGCACATTATACAAATCTTATTTGACCATCCTTTATAGTGACTTAGGTTATGGAAAATAATCATAATAATTTTATGATTGTGTGACCGAATGAATAAATAGCATCACCTTGAAGCCGTTTGTTATATAGTTTCACAGCAAGTTATTTTACCTAACATTTTCTGTTGGAAAAAGATGCATCATCACATCATATAATGCAACAACAACGCCATGTAACAATGGGATGCACATTATGGAATGCTCTTCTAATTTACAACAATGGGATAAAAAGAACAAAAACTCCAGTTGAGATTCAGAGGAAGAATAGAGAAGACAAGGAAATGGTAAAAGATTTTGGTAAAAATTGTTTGAATCAATTGAATATTTTTTTTGTGATGATACCATGCACATTATACACATCTTATTTCACCATCCTTTATAGTGACTTAGGTTATGGAAAATAATCATAATAATTTTTATGATTGTGTGACCGAATGAATAAATAGCATCACCTTGAAGCCGTTTGTTATATAGTTTCACAGCAAGTTATTTTACCTAACATTTAGATTGTCTGGATACACTGAAATACTACAGTAAACATAGCAAATACTCAAGTGTTATACAGACATACGGTTGCGTTACTTCACGTAAAACTAAAACTGCATTCGGCAGAGTAGTAAAAGGGAAGAGAGAGAGAGAGAGAGAAGTACATTTTTAACCTTCATCATTCAACATTTTTTATATTATGATTGTTGTATAAATGCACACGTGTAGTATAGCAGTAAAATAGATAGATTCACTATGTCTCCTGCTTGCATATTATATTATTATCTAAAAAAAGTATATAAAGAAAAGAAAGGAAAAATAATAGAATGGTTACTGCATGGTATTATTATTAAAATGCATGTAAAAAAAGAAGAAAAAAAAGAAATACATCTCCAACTTTTATAGAGATCTGTCAGTCAAAAAAGAAAAGGGAAAAGATGCATATAAGCTGCTATGTTTTTACTCTTCAGTCTTCAAAATGGGAATGGAAGGAAGCTGGAAAGTGTTATTGTTCAATTTACTGGTGGCTGGTGACTACTGACTACTACAACTGATATATGCATATAAATGAATGTATTTCTGAGGAAGATTGTATAGAGAATAGTAGGTAGAATGGCCACAAGAAACGTTTTTGTTAAGGTTCTTCTGGGAAAATTAAAGGAGCGACAAAAGGATGCCACTACTACCAAAACCAACTACTTTTTTCTTTCTTTTTTTTGTGAAAATTGCTACAAAAAGGAGAATCAGCTGTTGAGTTTTGAGTTATATAATAGTAATAATAACAAACCAGTCAAGAAGACAAGAGAGTGTATAGTATGTCTTTTATATAATATCATGTATATAGACTCCCTTTTTAAATGACTATGTAAAAAGTCAGTCAGGGTTGTATTATTGACTCTTGAAATGTGCAATAAAACAATTTATGAATGGACGCGGCTACTATTTACTACTGCTATTAAGGGTGGTGGTGGTGTAGTAGTAGTTGTAGTAGTGGAAATGTTAGTACGGTATACTATATAAAACCTATACATAAAAACAAAAAAAATCAGTGGGTTAGTCAAGTCAAGTGAGAGTCGCAAGTATCCCATATAATATTACTACTACGCATACTACATAGCAATCTTCTTCTTTTTTACACACATGGACGTATGTATTAAGTATACACATATAAAAAACGTGTGTGTATAATAAAAAATGTTATTTTCACTCGTCAAACCAACAGCAAAATCCATTCAAAAAGAACAAATGATTCTATAATCGTTTCCTTTTGTTTTTTTCCTGCTGCTACTGCTACACAAACACCATCACCACACACCCAAGAATTGGTTGTATGCACAAATTTATGTGTATTACCAAAACAATATAAAAAAATTGTTCTTTTTATTATATATTTTTTGTTAAGCGGAAACTGAAACCTGTTGTTGTACGGACTACGGAGTATAGTTTCTGTACAAAAAATAAATTTACTAAATAGGCTGGTGGCTTCTTTTTAGATTATCAAGGAAAAAATTAAGAAAGAAAAATAAATGGTGATGATGATGAAATCCGTGTATATTTTATACATGTTGTTCATCGTACTCTCTCATGGAGAGAGAGAAAAAGCATGTTTCTTCTCGCAGAAAACATTTTAGCTTATCAGCTACTTTGCATTGTAAAATCCTTAAAAACCTGAGATAAGAAAAAGAGAGAAGAAGGAGAAACTAGAGAGGATGGATGGATGCTTAATGGGTTTGATGATATAAATTCATTTTTAAAAGATGAATACGTAGGATTTTCTTACATGAGTTGTTTTTAAATGGAAAAATAAGAAAAAATTGTGTATTTTCTTTGGTGGTGGTTATTTAAGAAAATGAGTTAGATTTGATTAATGGTAATGTACTTCGTTAGTGTTACAATATATTATTTTTTCGTAGGAGAACCTATCTTCTATTTGGTCTTGGTTTGTTAACATTTCCCATACATGGTTATATTTTCTGACACGGTAAATGTAAGAGAGCAGCTTTTCTCTGGTCCTTAATTGATATAAATTGGCTTCTCATTTGTGGAACGTTTTTCCTCTGAAAAGGCAAAACTAAGTATGTACTTGTGTGTGTTTGTGATGATATGTTTGAAAATCTCACTTGTTTCTCTGTTGTTGTTGTACAAAAAAGATTTTGGTAAAAGGAAGCCAAGAGCTGATAAATATTATACAAGTTACATGATGTGTACGTGGTCACTTATCTCCAGTTTATCAATTTCTGTGAATAATGAGTAAATTCAACTTAATTTAAAATACCACACTTGGTTAATACTCCAGTTCATCTGCATAAATCTTGTTGTTTCGAGAAATATGGACTACTGCTGCGCTGAGATTTGAGATGTTGAGTTTGAGTTGTGTGAGAGATGCTTTTTAGCAGCAGCAGAGCAGAGAAAAAAATAGAGCATCCAAAACAAGCCGTTTTATAATTGACACTTTTTCACTATTAAGTTGTAAATCACAATAAATAAGGGATGGAAAAAATGCATTGGATTATGTATATGTCATACCTACTTACATGTATGCAAACAATCCGTTTTAACTAGTTTCATCAAGTCGGAAATAAATTTCAATGCTCAATGACACTTTAACGCGCAAAAAATTTACATCTCGATCGCACCCTGTCTTTGTGTGAATTGCCAAGTGACAAGAGGACAAGACATGTGAAAGCATTTCCCAATGACACCCAATTTTGTCGATTCATTCCATCGAGAGAAAAAATCTTACTCCCATGAAAACGCTACAACGAAGGACTACCATGTGCTTTTGCTAATAAGCGGAAATTTGCGATACAATTTGTCAATGAACTATACCTTCAATGAAAATTATCTTTCAAGGTAAATTAAAAATATTATTTCCGCGCCTGCCCAGGAGGTTGGCTACCAAAATTTAGGTGAAATAAGTCAACCCTTCACGAGCAAAGCCGGACGAACAGACTAAAAAGATAAAAGTCTGGCAGTTGTTAATAATTAATATTGTCCAACTTGCATGACATGACATTTTGCCTCGGCATCTTTTTTGTTTTGTAGCTTATTATATTAAAGAGCTACTTCCATACTGGATGTAAAACCAGTCCCTCTCATCTCCTCACGCAACTCTCTTTTTCTTTTTTGTCCTATTTGGCTAGTTAGTCCAATTAAGAAAAAAAGTCAAAAAGACCATTCCTGTTTTTTTGCTGTTTTGTTGTGCCTTGCCATCTTTTCTCATGATCATGATCATATCTCAAAAAAAAATTTAACTGGATTGATGATCGGTAAACAAAAGGAGACAAGCGAGTGAACTAGTAGTATAGTTAAACAAGCCCACTATAATAATAATATTAGATGCCATGTAAAACCGCATCAGCCAAGTAGCATTCATTCTTTTTGGCGCTTCAGATTTTTGTCAGCGTTTTGTCGTCGACCGCTTCTCTTTCCCCACCATATAATACACTTTGCTTTATCATTCCATACATGGCATTGCCGATGTCTATCCAAATATATAAAACGCGTTAATTTAATCACAAAACAAAAATACAATTTAGCTCTCAACACACGACCACTACTCCTATTACAAAGCTATGCTGGTATTATGTAGTTTCCATTATTTTCCCATTCTATTTTTTCACTTCTTCATCATCCTCCCATCAGCTTCTGAATTTTTTCCGCATACATTTATATTTTTTTCTGTATAAAAATTTATGCATGTCATGCCAAAGCACTACTACATCGGAACGAACACAATCCACATTGCCCTTTTCATCTCATTTCATCAAAAGCTAAAAGCTTAGCAATGTTCAAGAAAAAAAACTTACACGAAAGAGAGAGAGAGAGAGAGACTGGTCTTGAATCAGTTAATCTTGCCCAGAGAAGTTCTCTCTCTCTCTTTTTTGTTTCATGTTTGGTCAAAACCAGCAGCAGGAGCAAAAGATAAGCTGATATGTAATGCGAGGAGAGTGAGTGATGTATGTGTGCGATGTGAGTTTCCCAAGATTAGGATGATTGATAAAGTTGAAGGGAAAAAAGTAGTAGCATTATTGTATGTACTATATTTTTAGGTAGTATATACACTGTATATACATTGTATATAAAATGCAATATAAATACCTACGCATACACAACAACAAGCTACCACACAACACACAACCTGCGCCACTTTTTTCACATTATTATTATAGACATTTTGGCATCTAATCTGGTATGGGAAACGCAAACACTCGACATGCTTAATAAAAAAATGAATTCGGTTAAAATGCTGAAATGCATTCATTTTTTTATTTATTCAGTTCCGTGGAACATGGAACTTGCTCACATATTTTTTTTAACCGACTGTCTTTTTATTTTACAAAAACTCTGTTTAGTAATCTTTTAAAGGTACACACAGCAGTTGCAGTGCACAATTAAATATACATATAGGCCACTTTTTTAAACAATAATAATATAAGCATAGTCAGAATATTACTGGGTGGAACAGCTTTGGGTAATAAACATCATTAATTATTTATCAAGCATTCGTTAAAAAAAATGTTTTTGTTCAAGGTAGTGTATTTTTTTGCTCTCGTCTATTCCCAGTTTATATTTTCATTGCGCCTTTTTGCAAAGGAATTATGATTTTACACCTCTCTCTTATATTTCCACTAATTCAATTACCTAATCTGGACTATAATCGTTGTTGTAGGCCGAGCCGCATGACATGACTTACAAAAGAAATGATAAATAATAATTAAAACGAATGTTGATGATGATAAAATAATAATGAGGAAAAAAATGTTTTGCGGAATCAACTTTTTTAAAGCATTATTTCATTATTATTTAAACAACTATAGCTATTTATTACGCACAAATTGTAACTCTATAAATGATCAAACTATATGATTGTTAATTCAAAATATTATACTTGTTAATTACAGGTTAATTAAGACTTAAAATGTTTATATTTGTCTTTGTTTTTCAGGTGACATATTCCAGGAAAAGGAACAAAAGCGTAATTTTGTCCAATTCCGCTTACGACTCGCTAAACACAATCAAAGTTTTATGGGAATTATGATGTTGCCACCTAACATTAAATTAAAAAAGCTTCTAGTCCAGTTAAAAATTTAAGATCGTTACTGTTACTCAATTTTGGTTAAATTTACCCTTGTAATCCTAAAAATTCAACATGCTTGATAATAATTAATAATCCAATGAATTTATATTTGTAATTATTACTGTTATTTTATAAAATTCATATTCCCACAAGTATTTATCTAATAATATGTATGTACAATCAGTTTTCTTGATTCTTGTATAAAGTTCAGACACGACCTTACATTCATGTAAAATGGCAAATAGCCATAAATATAACATAGGTATATTTTTATACTTTAATTGAATTGTTATACCAGCTGCTGAATTTTCAGCTACCTATGGACATATTTTTAGGTATGTGAAAAAAAAAATTCTAGTGTGAATGGAACTTGAAACAACGACATTCACAATATTCACCTGTGCAGAATTTTTTTAAAAATAAAAGAAAGATGCACATGATTGATATTTTGCCTTATTACTTGCTAAATATCAATCTTCATTAGATCAAATTTCGTATTTTTTTCTTTTCCAACCATAAAAATACCGAAAAAACTGACTTGTTAATAATATTGTTGTGATATTATCTCCTTATAACATAAGTTGTAAGTATAAATATTATTTTTGTACGTGTATAAAAGTACCTGTGCTCTTCTTTTACCCATTCTTATTTTGCCTAAAGTATCGGGTTGTGTTATAAATACATTCATATATACCTACATAATATATTGTTGAATGGCTACTACTACTACTACTACAGCTTGCTATTGTATCAACTGGTTTTTAAAATCCTGTTTGCGTAACAAGGTGGATAGGAGAGAACATGCATATTATGCGGTTTCCCTTTCTCAGTGATGAACACGCCACCTCTTTGAATAGGATCTTATTTCTTGTTGAAAAAAACAAACAATTGCATTTTTTTGATAATTCCAAATAATGTGCTTTTAATAATGGTCTCCCCGCTCATGTTCATCAGATTGAAATAAAAGAAATCTAACAATAGGATAAAAATAAATAAATATGTGCAAAAATCCATAATACATTTTTTATACGCGCGTGAATAGGCGCTTGTCTTTGTACAAATAAAAAGGTAGTTCATTTGTTATTAGAAATTAGAATGCAAGAAAAAATGATTGATAGAGAGCTACCTGTCAAATTTAAACTATTAATTTAATGATTTTACTTATTAGACGCTTTACTTTAAATCGTTCATGTTGATGTTGCTGTTGTCGATATCTAAATTCAAGCAAACTTTTGCCTGCCTAATTATTTTAATTATAGACCGCAAAGTTAACCAAATATTTTAACCAAGTTTTGTGTGTCTATCTATTTTTTTACAATAATGATTCGTCTAATTTAACACGGGTCCAAACTGGAAATGCAGAACGACAAAATGTGAAACATTCAACCAACCCAAAAAACCTACAACTTTCTCAACGAAACTAATTACTTAAATTAGTTGTACTTATATTCATCTGTATGTCTGGTTGTCTTG
>JAITYZ010003337.1:0-22995 GCA_027744595.1 Paronellides praefectus | reverse complement strand
CGTTTGATCACATCATAAAAGGGCTCGAGTTGTGAAGTAGTGAGGGGAGTCCCGTCAAGGCGAAGTGTTAGCCAGGACAAAGCATCACGAAGCAGCTTTTCCCTTTCCGGATTTATTGGGATTGGGACTTGACGTTTAGGTCGAATTTGTGGTGGGGAGCCGAGGCGAAACTGTTTTCCGTTTGTCTTTGAGTGAATTATTCTGCTTTTATACTCAGCGTTGAATGCATGAGCACTTTGTGCACAAGCAACCAAGTAGTGAAGCACTACAATAAGAACTCTCACTTTGTTCCAATCTCTCATTTTTAAATCGGGAATAATACCATTTCATGGATATTATCATAGATATGTTCATGTAGCAAAAATGGAACTTTATATATTCTTTGATACCAATTTTATTACTATTATAGACATCTCTATTATAGAAAATAATAAAGATGTAGTTAAACAAGTCATGTGTCAAGATTGTTATCATTGACAACGCTTCAAAAGTTTAATTCTCGTTGAGAGTGGGATTGGATAGGACCCCATGTTGGAAGGCGACAACAAGGGTGAGAAAGCATGTGAATAATAAAGTATAATGATGGAATTCTATAGCGTAGCCATTATTTTTGTTCATCAAAAAGTTATCGAGTAAAAATAATTGGAGAAGAAAACGCTCCAAATGTACGTGGGAGCAGTTTGATACAAATAAAGTCATCAGGCTATCATTGTGATGATTGAAGATGAACCAAAAAAACACAAAACCAAGCGTTCTAACTACTACGAAAACTTGATGCATTCATTCAACCAGAAAGTTTGTCATTAAAGGATTTGTTATTATAACCAATGCAAATATTATTAATATGATGTTTTCTTCTGTATGTTGTAGGTATCCATCATTATTTTTTGCGTATATTAAACAATTCAATTTACGTTGTATGGAATAAAACAAAACACACATGCTTTGGTGACATTGAATAACAAGCAGATGCTTAAAATTATAATGACGTGTGTTTGTAAGTTGTAAACTGACAATGATCTTTGATCTTTATTTGGAAACTTTCATTTATTTTATTTCACAAAATATGTAACAATCTACCAGTTAAATAGGTAATTGAGTTTTCATTTATGTATACCAAAACGTGTATTTGATAATTTGTTATTAGAAAATGTGAAAAATGAGCATGAGAAGCCCCAATATAATCTTTTGATCTTGAATACGCACTGCACATCCATAAAAATTTGGACGTCCTATTCCTCCTCCTGGTTCCCCTCCTCCTCCCCCAGATCCTCCTCCTTCAATTATCTCTTTCTCCGTAGTCACATAGCATTCGTGGGATTCGTATGACTTTGTCGTTTCTTTCAACCAAGCACACACATTACCTTCTTCGCACCTGTTGTATTTAGCACTTTCATATGCATAATGGCTCTTAACTTTACTTTTCTCTTCTTCTGTCATTTTCGGAAGTAAACTAGTCATGTCTTTGTCACAGCGCCCTGCACATACAAAAGAGTGGAATACATGTTAATCCTCAAGTCTAATTACAGAGGAATCAAAGGGGCAAGTACAATTCACGAATTTTTCAACCTGATGTCATGTAACAGTAATCTGACATTTGTCGCCAGTCATTACTTTTCCTTGGCGCGGTTCCGGGTACGCAATCACATTTATTCTCCTGTGTACAAACTAAAAGTTTGTTGGCGTCGCAAAATCCTAGTTTGGATTCCAACAACTCCACAGTATTGAGAAGATAGTACCGATTAATTTTCCCATTGGTCTGCATGTCTCTTACAAACTTTTCAGTTGTGTAGTTACATTGTGACCCTCGATTAAGTTTGAAAAATTTAGAAAGATTGTTCTTCCGCCTTTCCAAAACGATCTTCTCACACTTTCCAAGCTTTAGTTGAGGTGAACTGCTGTGGCAAGTGTTGATGGGTTCGTGTCCATTTACAAATTGGCATTCAGGGTGGTCTCTAATTGGCCGCTTGTAAATTCTTGCATGATACTTATCGCCAACATTGTAACCGTAAATACTTGTTTCGTCATGGCCACCATACAAGTCTTCATAGCAAACTGACCCTTGAGGACATTTATTCCCCGGAAGCAGATCCAAATGCTCATGTTTCGATTCTTTTGAAGAAGGTTTTTCCAGAAGCTTCCCTGCCTTTACTGAGCACATTGGTACGGGTGGGTCCGGGTACTCTTTCAAAATATCCAGATCAGTGTTGTCTTCTTCATCTAGATCTCTCCAGTGGACGAGCAACACGTGTCTCAGATGTCTTTGCAGCTTTTTAGCGTATGGTATCGTTAGTTCGTTCTTTGAGGATTCTTGACAGGTCCCATCATTGCCATCTGAGTCTGCATCTGCTCCTGTGGGTGCGCAAGTCAATGGCACAGACTGAACTCGCTGTCTATACTCTTTATCAACCTCGTCGTCCTCCTCCTCGTAGTCGTAGTCATCTTCGAATTCCCTGTACACCCAGTAAATTTTACAGTAACCGTTTGACCCTTGATCCCCAACAAAAATGTTCCGAAGTTTAACCAGCTTTGTATTAAGTTCATCTTCTACATTGGAGACAAAATCAGAGGTTCAACTTGTGTGAATCATGAAAAGCTGACATGACAGTCGGATTTGTTTACTAAAAGCCAAATAATTAATGCTTACCTGTCGCCACAAACTCCCCACCACCAGATGGATCATTATCCAAACTCTCATAAAACTTCCAAATCTCTTCAAGTTGTTCATTTTTAGTAATCGAACAGCTTGTGCCGCTGATCGTCCATGCTTCCTTCAATCTCCTATCACTAATGTTCTGCACTTCCCTCTGGTAGGTAACAAACTTGTCTCCTCTAAGTGGTATGGTTCTTGGGTTGACAAAAGTTAGTAGCAATGGTTGAACATCATACAGTATCCCATCCCAGTTTGACGTACGAATTTTTATTGGTGCCGTCGTTCCATACATTGTCGTACAAAAACCCGCGCGGCTGGCCACAATCAAATTATTCAATTCAGGTTTAGCTCGTAGTCCATAATCGTAACATACATATGGAGGTTCACACATTCCGGGAGTTGCATATACGCCCAATGTGCACTGATTCATGTAGGGCAGCCTGCTAGAATCCTTCCATTTTTCGATAGATGCATCGTAGCACCGGAATATTCCACGGTCGTTTGCTCCCATACGGCAAATGGTTCCAGATGTACAGCTAACCGGTTTTTCGAGGTTGAAGATGAGTCCATGAATATTATTTTCGAGTTCCGTGTGGTCTGATTTTTCATCATGAGACAAGTCAGCTAACGAGCATTCAACGTCATTTTCTATTGCACACCGTTGAGTTGGGGGTGAGGTTTGGACAGATTCCATTTTGGACTTTACCGGACATTCGCATTTACTACTTGACGGATTACATATAAGACCCTGCCGATAATCACAGTATGCTGATGGCAAAGTTTTTGGTCCCTTTTTCATTTGGTAGTAGTTGTCAAAGATGAACTTTTTTTGGAAGTGGTAGGTGAACGTGTTGTTGTAAATCTCTCTGTATGCCTTCATGAAAGTAGGGTCGCACTTGTCATTCTCTTTGAGAGTGAGCTTTGGTAGGACTCCATGTTGGAAGGCGGATACAAGGGTGCGGTAGAATCGTGAGTTTAAGTACTTTTCGTTTGATCACATCATAAAAGGGCTCGAGTTGTGAAGTAGTGAGGGGAGTCCCGTCAAGGCGAAGTGTTAGCCAGGACAAAGCATCACGAAGCAGCTTTTCCCTTTCCGGATTTATTGGGGTTGGGACTTGACGTTTAGGTCGAATGTGCGGTGGTGAATCTCGACGAAACTGTTTTCCGTTTGTCTTTGAATGAATAATTCTGCTGTCATACTCAGCGTTGAATGCATGAGCAATAAAGCAATTGAGCACTACAATAAGAACGCTCACTTGGCTCCAATCTCTCATTTTTAAATTGGGAATAATAACATTTCACGGATATTATCATATACATGAATGAGCATGTAGCAAAAGTGGAACTTTATATTCTTTGATAGCAATTTTATTACTATTTATAGAAATCTCTATTATAGAAAATAAGAAAGATGTAGTTAATTAAGTTATGTACCAATATTGTTTTCTTTGACAACGCTACAGAAGTTTGATTCTCGTTGAGAGTGGGACAATTCCATGTTGGAAGGCGACAACAAGGGTAGCATAGGATGTAAAGTTTGAGTTTTTCGTCTTGAGCACGTCGTCCAAGGACTGGAGTCGGGTTGCGCTGAGGGACTCGCATCGCAAGGTGTTGTACAGGACAGCGTATCATGACACAATCTTTTTTCTTTTCCTGGATTTATTGGGAACGAGGTTGCGTTTAGCTGGAATGTGTAGAAAGGAATCGACAAGAACATATTCCCCACAATATGTATTTGTGTTCAACGAATGAATAGAACCACGCAAACAAAAATTATTTTCATCTCTCATTTGGACTTAGGATTAATAAAATTTCTTTATAGCCATGCTGAAAGGTTGCAGAAAAAACTTGACCCATTCTCTTTACCTAAAAATCTTACGGTTCTTTAAGTAAATTGCACAGAATTATCATAAAAAATAAATTTATTCATTCAAGGCAGATTTCAAAGGTACAAAAGATGTGTGGAATATAAAAGACAAGAAGAACCAGATAAAGAGTATTGATTTTTAGGACAAGCGATGAGTAAATTCCAATTGTAATTAAATCTCATCCTGTTATAAGTGGACCTGAGTTATAGGCATTCTTTTGTAAAAAAAGATAATAAAGTATAATGATAAGTTCAATAGCATATGCCAGTAATTTAGCTCATCAAAAAAGTAGTTGAGTGGTAATTATAATCGGGGAAAATGGCACTCCAAAGGTATTCGTGGAAGCAGTTTGATACAAATAAAGTCGTCAGGCTCTCATTGTGGTGACTGAAAATGAACCAATTAAAATAAAACAAAGCGTTGTAATTACTACGAGACTTGATGCGTTCATATCCGAGCAGAAAGTTTTTGTCATTAAAGCAAATATTATTAGTGTAGTGTATTTTGTATGTTATATGTACCTATCATTTTTTTTGCATATTTATTATACAAATCAATTTACGTGACATCGAATAGCAAGAAGATGCTTAAAATTATAATGACGCGTATTTTTAAGCTGTAAACTGACAATGATCTTTATTTGGAAACTTTCATTTGTTTTTGTCTTCACAATTTTTTAAAAAATCTACTAATTAAATAGGTAGTTGTGGTTTCATTTATGTATACCAAACGTATTTGTAAATTTGTTATTAGAAAATGTGAAAAATGAGCATGAGAAGACCCAATATAATCTTTTGATCTTGAAGACGCACTGCACATCCATAAAGATTTGGGCGTCCAATTTCTTCTCCTTCCCCTCCTCCATTTTCTCCTCCAGGTTCGCCTCCTCCACCATTTCCTCCTTCTACTCCTCCTTCAATTATCTCCTTATCCTTCTCAGTAGTCACATAGCATTCGTGAGACGTTTCCGTCTTTTTCAGCCACGCACACACGTTACCATCTTCGCATTTAGATTGAGCATTTTCATAAGCATAGTGGCTCTTAACTTCATTTTTCTCGTCTTCTATCATCGGAAATAAGCTGGTCATGTCTTTGTCACAGGACCCTGCACGTACAAAAGAGTGGAATTCATGTAAATTTTAAAGTTAAATTACAGAGGAATGAAGTGGACTACTTCAATTCAAGAATTTTTTTACCCGATGTCATGTAACAGTAATCTGACATTTGTCGCCAGTTATTACTTTTCCTTGGTGCCGTTCCGGGCACACAATCACACCTATTCTCCTCTGTACAAACTAAAAGTTTGGTGGCGTCGCAAAATCCTAGTTTGGATTTCCACATCTCTTACAGTACTCAAAAGATAGTACATATTAACTTTACCCTTGTACTCTCTCTCTCTCACATCTCTCACAATCTTTTCAGTCGTGTGGTTACATTGTGACCCTCGATCAAGTTTGAAATATTTAGCCAGATCTTTTTTCCGCCTTTCCAAATGGATCTTTTCACATTTTCCAAGGCCTAGATAAGGTGAACTGGTATGGCACACGTTGATGGGTTCGTATCCCTTCACAAATTGGCATTCAGGCTGGTATTGCTTTGGCCGCTTGTAAACTTTAGCATGATTGTCATCGCGTTCCTCTTGGGGACCAAAAAATTTGTGTTCCTCATCGCCCTTTCCACCATACAAGTCTTCATAGCAAATTGACCATTGAGGACACTTATTCCCTGGAAGCAGGTCAAAATGCTCGTGTTTCGTTTGTTTTGAAGGAGGCGGAGGGTTTTCCAGAAGTTCTCCTGCCTTTACTGAACACATTGGAATGGGTGGATCCGGGTACACTTTCAAAATATCCAGATCAGCCTTTTCTTCTTCGCGTCGATCTTTCTGGTGGACAACCGACAAGCGTTTCAGATGTTTTTGCAGCTTTATAGCGTATGGTCTCGTTAGTTCGTTCTTTGAGGATTCTTGACAGGTACCGTCATTACCATCTGAGCCTGCATCTGCTCCTGTTGGGACGCAAGTCAATGGAGAAGACCTAGCGCGCGGTTCATTCTTATCAACGTTGTACTCGTCGTAGTCCTCGTCGTTATTGAAGTATGCCTCGTACTCCCAGTACATTTTACAGTAACCATTTGTCCCTTGATCCCCAACAATGTTCCGAAGTTCAGACAACTTTGCATTTAGTTCATCTTCTACATTAGAGACAAAAACAGAGGTTCAACTTGCGTGAATCCTGAAAAGCTGACATGACAGCCATATTTGTTTGGTAAAAGCAAAATAATTCATGCTATACCTGTAGCCACATACTCCATACCAGCAGATGGAACATTATCCAAACTCTGATAAAACTTCCAAATCTCCTGAAGTTGTTCATTTTTAGTAATCGAGCAGTTTCTTCCGATGACCCAGCGGTTCGAGTATGTATCCTCCAAGCAGTTATCACTAATGTTCTGCACTTCCCTTTGGTAGGTAATATGCTTGTCTCCCCTGAATGGTATGGTTCTTGGGTTGACAAAAGTCAGTAGCAAAGGTGTAGCAATAAGAAGTATCCCATCATAAGTGCTTCCGTCTCCTGTGTCGGTTGGGGCCGTTGCTCCATACATTGATGTACAAAAACCAGTGCGGCTGGGCACAATCACTTTACTAAATTCAGGTTTAGCTCGGGGGCCATAATCATAACAAACATATGGAATTTTACACATTCCGGGAGTTGCATACACGCCCAATGTGCACTGATTCATGTAGGGCAGTCGGCTAGAATCCTTCCATTTTTCGATGGATGCATCGTAGCACCGGAATATTCCACGGTCTTTGGCCCCCATGCGGCACATGGTTCCAGATGTACAGCTAACCGGTTTTTCTAGATTGAAGATGAGTCGATGAAGATGGTTTTCAAGTTCAGTATGGTCTGATTTATTGTCATGAGACAAGTCAGCCAACGAGCATTCAACGTCTTTTTCTATTGCACACCTTTGAGTTGGGGGCGATGTTTGGATAGATTCCATTTTGGACTTTTCTGGGCACTCACATTTACTACTTGACGGATTACATATGAGGCCCTGTCGATAATCGCAGTATGCTGATGGCAAAGTGTTTGGCCCCTTTTTCATTTGGTAGTAATTATCAAAGATGAACTTTTTTTGGAAGTGGTAGGTGAACGTGTTGTTGTAAAAGTCTCTGTATTTATTCATGAAAGTAGGGTCGCACTTGTCGTTCTCTTTGAGAGTGAGCTTGGGTAAGACTCCATGTTGGAATGCGGCTACGGTGGTGCGATAAAACCTGGAGTTCAAGTACTTTCGTTTGATCACCTCATAAAAGGGCTGGAGTTGTGAAGTGGTGAGGGGAGTCCCGTCTTGTCGAAGTGTTAGCCAGGACAGAGCATCACGAATCAGCTTTTCCCTTTCAGGATTTATTGGGATTGGGACTTGGCGTTTAAGTCGAAAGTGCGATGGGGAATCGAGAGGAAACTGTTTTTCGTTTGTCTTTGAATGAATTATTCTGTTGTTATACTCAGCGTTGAATGCATGAGTACAAGTAACAAACCAGTAAAGCACTACAATAAGAACTCTCATTTTTAAATCAGGAATAATAACATTTCATAGATATTATCATACGCATGTACATAATATAGCAAAAGTGGAACTACGTATATATTCTATTTAGCAAATAATCGAAGAGTTTCATCATGCATCAAGATTGTTTTCATTGACAACGCTTTAGTGATTTAATTTTCGTTGAGAATGGGCTTGAGTAATCCCTTGTTGTAAAGGAATTATGAGAGTGTGAATAGGATGTGTTGTTGGAGTATTTTTTAGTACTTATTTCAGTTTGAGCACGTCTACGATAGGCTTTGAGTCTGTATAAGCCCTGCATGGACTCCCATCCAGTGACCTATAAAGATTATAATAATCTCAGCTCCCATCAACGCAAGGTGTTTCCCAGGGGCTAGTAAAATCGATAGGTCTCATTGAGGGGGTCATTTTTCACCCTATGACGATGGATCAAATCCTAATGGGTTTTTCGTCAATGTCATGTCATAAATTATTTTTCTCTTAATCGATATTACTAATACTTGAAGGGATGGTTTAGGTATCTATCAAGCATTTTCAACTAGACTAAAAAAACTAAGTTGAGAAGACTAAATAGGGGTCGAGGAAGGGAAGGAAGATTCAAATGTGGTTGATGATGGGAGGGAAAGGAAGGTGATAGGTTTTGTTGGCGTTAGGAATTCCCCGCCACTGATAGCACACACGGTTCATCGAAGAATCGTGTCGGGCTACTTATAATATATTTGTATTTAGTCCTAACGATGTGCTCATAACATTTTTAACCGCATGCGTCATGGATATTAGAAGCAGAAGGTTGAATGTATTTTCAAATGGGTAAACTGTATCAAACTCAATGAGCCATCACGTAATTGCTTAAAGCAACATTTTGTATGAATGAAATTTACAGTTTACCCAGCATGTACATAGTTTACTAATGTATATTATTTGACAACTAAATGCTTCACGATTCCATCATTCATGATTAGTCATGACATGACAGAGAACCAAGAATGGTGGATCATTTTCTCCTTTTAGTGCATACGCATAATATGGATACTAATGGAATGGCACAGAAGACTATTATTTGCATCTCTTCCTGATCAAGGTCGTTGTAATCATGAACAACTTATTACTCGCTTTTGTTTTTTATTGCCATAGAGAGACGTCTTCGTTTGGCTGTCATCACGTCACAATATCCCCTCATCCCTTCATTTGTCTGTGTTTTTTATGAGCAGCATCTTCCTTTTTTGTAAGCAAGTTTATTAAGAGTCATTATTCATTACTCTTTCAGCAAAACAAATCATTATCAGTACAATCATGAACTCATCATCATCAGGAGCAGCATGTAAGCAGTCCCCTATTATTTTAAGTCATCTTCATATGCTCATTTATCACAAAAACTACAAAAACCGTTCCCTACAAAATTCACAAAAAACGACACGCAAAAATCCATTTTTAGAACAAATGGCATGAAACTTCCATTTATGTGAGGTTTGTAAAGCACATTAATTAATAGCAATTCATTTTCATTCTAATTTGTCATGATGCATAACTCATATTTTTTGTAACAATTTTCCCCAAAAAAAACTGCTTTACCTACCGCCTATTTGTTTAAAGAGCAAAAAATATGAAGGAGTAGTAATATTGCTTCTCCGCCTCTATTTTAAGCGATCATAGTAATTGAGGACTTGAATAATATTAGCAGAATTCATCTTCCATTTGCTTCAAGAAATAAAGTCACAAAGGGAAAATGCCAAAAAAAAAAAAAGCGATGCACCTGATATTATGTAAATTACTTAGCACACACGCGATCAAATTTGTATCGACTAAAAACTGATGTATGCATTTTTTTTGTACAACTTCAATAAAATAAAAATGCATTTAACAAGCGCAAAAAACTTAATAATCACAGAGCGTGCTACGCCATTATAATAATGTTTATGACGCCCAAAAAAATCCCTATTTTTAATGCAAAATAAATAAAGAATGCATTGAAACGGTTCTGCAATGAATGGCATACCGAAATTGACATAAGGAACGTTAAGAAGAATTGGCGTCAACCTAACCTTTCAGCAGAAGGATTCCAGTACATGAATGAGGAAAACAAAAACGATTCCTTCGTTCTCTCTTGATACGTACCTGATATTAGCTGACAGACGATTAAAAAACCTATACACCTGCATACTGTACTATTTTAAGAGGAATTAATTACAATGTCCTTGAGCTTGAACATTGTAGAATAATATGGATAAATTATTATACTTTTTGTCCACATTTTCTTAGCATGCATTTAAAATTTATTTATTTTTTACAGTAATACTTGAGAATAATTATAATAATTCAGTATGCAAGTTGCAGTTCCAAACCTAAAGGACTCTAAAACATAATTACAAAACCCGGACTGGAAATATCGTATCGAAATGATAATTTTTAAGGATTTACTCGCAAAATGAGAGCTGTGTTAATTACAGCTGCAGCAAAACTCGATTTTGGGGATGAAGTGACGAATATCCAGATAAAAGCAAAACGTATAGACTTTCCAATTTATTCTTCAAATGTGCGTGAATTTTCTCAGGACTGGAGTGTTGGAGAAAGCTTAGGTAGGCTACGGGCTGATATATGTATACATAATATATATACGCTTGGCAACGATTATGTGTGCATCCTCACAGATTTTGTTTGAATGGTTCATGTTTATGACAAATTAAAACTGTTAAAATTATAAGATCATTTATTAATAATCATGATCACATTTAAACGCGTGAAACTTATTAATTAATTAATGCGGCGAACCTATCATGTATCGCCGTATACGCCCAGGGTTTCTTCGATGTCATGTCAAGAAATAATGCGCGTGGATAAAGTAGTTCAGAAAAAGTACCCGTATTATATTCCTAATTATAATCGGATTCATTTCCAGCATGCATCCATCTACTCATACCTTTTAATACAAAAGAGTTATTGCATAAAAAAATGCAAATAGGTATAAATATGGTTAATATTTGCACTAAATAATTACAATAGTAAAATTAAAAAAGCAAAAACCTACCAAACCCCACCCACCCAGGCAAACGTCTCTAGCTGGCTGGGTGTGTGTATAGGTATGCTGTTATATGGTAAGGTTAATGTATAAAGTTAATTGAAGCACCAGCAGATCTGTAAGTTAAAACATTGAGGTAGATAAATAGAATATTTGGTAGTTACCGTTGTCAGTCACATGGATTTAGGACTGGCAAGTGAAAAAATATTGTTATACGTCAGATGAACTTACTATATGTAAGAATTATTATAATTATAAATACGCTCAGTTTTAGAATCAAACAAAACAGTTTAAATTCTCATTTAAAAAAAATCTGTTACGAGATTAATTAAATAATACACCTGAACAAAGCATGACAGATTTTTCATCATCAAATGCAAAATAATATGCAATCTCGTATACTTTTAACAATGATGCAATGTAAACAAACTCAACCTGTAAAAACTAAAACGATCGGCAGAAAATCCTAATTAAGCTGTGTAATAGTGTGTAAGTACAGTTTAACAGTTTAACAATCTCAAATGATTTAGTTATGTGGCAAGTAATATTTACGGTAACAATAAGAGCGTGGAGAAGTTTAAAAGGTGTCAAAAGGCAAATTAAATTAAATGTAACGATGATAGTATAATAAAGGATAATTTATTTTTAAATTTTTAAAAATTCTAGAGCATTTTATAGTTTGTCAACAAAGTTCAGGTATTGTTGAAATTCTGTACATTTTTTTTGTAAACACTGCAAACAACAAAACTAACACAATGGTTTACACGTATACTTGTGGACATCGCCCACTATATTTTTGGTATATCACTCTTTTCATTTTAGCATTTTGCATCTCTCTTCTCATTGCATATTTTACTATTCTTGTGCAACGTTATTTACTTACGTTCCCCTGTGCAAAAAAATATGACAAAATCAACTTTTATCTTTTATTCCATTATAATACATCATTATTATTTACCAAAAAAATAATAAATATAAATACATCCAACCACCATTCTAATAAAAAAAATATGACGAAAACGCAAGGTGTCAGCCGTGAGCTGTCGTGCAAAGAAATATATGTAATAATATCGTTTTGATGATGATGATAATGAAAACAAACTCTGATTGTGTCATTTACTCTACAATCACCGTAGGGAACAAGTCATCATTTACATTTTACACGGATTATGATTTTCTTGTTACATTATTCAACTATTTGAAATATAGGTAGTATTACTTTATTTACGGCTGTACTATACTGTCACCATCATCAACACACAAGATTCTTAATTTTTTGGCACTGAAAACTTGATGAAAAATTCAACTCATTGACATTTGAATCATTTGTTTGGAGGGTTGTTACAAAAAACAGATATTTTAAATGAAAATAAAATTGTTTGTACTCTTCACAGTTGAAATAATATTAAAAAGTGCATTTATATATCTCATAAGCACCTATAATATGTATATACCAATACGTTACAGATTGTGCGAAAGTATTGAACCAAAAGACAGAAAAAAATGACAATTGAAGCACGCCTGTTGTTGATGATGATGATGATTATGATAATAATGAAGGTTTCAGGTACTGCATCGTCGTCGTGGTGACAAAGAACAGAAAAACTATTAGAGCGATTTAATAATAATGCGTTGATCTTCATTTCAGGATTTTTTTGAGACGATGGTTTGGCGTGATAAAGTTTCCTCATCAGAGTCGTGTCGTGTATGCGTTATTCATTCTATTTTGTGAAAAGACAGAAAAAGGTTCCATCTTGCTTCAATCTCATTAATAAATCATCTCACAACAGGTATACACATAGTTTTAGTACGCTGATCCCTCTAAGTTTCGTAATAATAAATTGCAAAAAAAAACGTAGAAAAAGCTTGTTGCATGTCTTTGTGTAGATCTGCTGTTTCTAATCAAAGTCATAGGACACTGCGGTGTTTGGTGGTACTGCTCAGCTTGTTGTTTTAAAAATATAACTAAACCGTATCAAAAAATCAAGACAAAATTTAATCTGCATCTCTGGCAATTATCGAAAATGTAATTCAGCCCTACAAACTTTAGAAATGAACTTTTTCGAATCTTTTTTGCTGATATTGGTGCTTGTCACACGAGGTTAAAGTATATTAGTCAATTTTGAAAATGAATAATTCATGATTGCTTATAAATAATTTGTTCCATGAGGGAGGACGGGAGATATGAGATCGAGATCACAAAGATATTATTTATACTTACCTACCTGAATGTCAAAAAGGAGCGTGTTGTGGATATGCACGCCTTAAACAATGAACTAAAAAAGCTAAACCAAACTAAAAATAAACCAAGTTGTTAAGAAAACAAGAACAACTTGGCTTGAAAAGAGCGAAGGAGAATTAAAACATAATTGATGATGCAATTTCGTTGTTCAAAAAAAAGTTGGGTCAAAACCAGACTGAGTCATGATGATGATGAGAGATTTGCCAAGATAAAAATATAGGCCCGTTCATCGTACCTACTTGAACTTTACAAAGTAGTATACCTAAGAATGATAATATGTAATATCGAAATAATAATAAGAGCTCGCTAATCCATCATCCTTATTCTAATGCATTGTTTGCCTTATTATTTGTTAAAAGGTGTGCTGTACAGTTTTAACTGTCTGTCTCACGCACCAAACATAACCCAGGTCCTTGAAAAAAATGGACACAAAAATTACTTCATAATTTTATACAGCAAAATGATAATGATGATGATGACGACCATCATCACGGCATTTTTTATTACTTTTCAAGCTCCAACTGATCCAAGATTAAAGCGAGTGGTCATTATCCCGAGGAGTATTCCAAAAAAATATGCTTATCCTCATTTTAATCAGTCTCTGTGTCAGATAAATAAATGTCGTTTATATGGTCGATTATATTAAAGTGATCATCGTAGATCAAGTGAATCCGTAGGGGGGTGGCGGCACTTATCGTTATCAAATTATTGAGATGATGTGGGAGTCGGAGAGCTCTTTTGTTTTATTTGTTCATTTGCAAATAAACAAAGATGCCGGTATGCACACAACTTTTTTAGTTTTTTATATGGACTAAATGTATGCTTAATGCTCTATGTACTCCCTAGTGAAACTAAAAGTTAACCTTTTGCAGTATAAACGTGAAGATAATATGTAAAATGCAAGTTGACTTATCGCTCATAATTATCGTCTGAAAAAGTTTTATAAAATATACTGCATAAAAATAGATGATGATGCGATGTGGCGTCGCCACAGTGGCGATGGCATCTCTGTGGGGGGTATCTAATCTTGCAAATGAAAAAGTTTTGCTCTTGCTTGCTGCTGCTCATGTCAATAGTTATTGATTTGATTAGTTTTATTAAATTTGCTACCTGTACTTTTCTTTAAGCGCAAGTTTCAACGACGCATTAAGGGTATATTATGCATTAACCTGTTTTCTAAATGACTAGCAATATGCAGTACAGAATAGTTAACAAGTTTTCTTGCTGGTATTTAACTAGTAACTCTAAGAATTACTATTACTATTACACAAGCTCATGTTTGTACTTGTCATGATCGCACTTAAAAACAGTCCACATTTAATACATATGCTTCACTTGTTATTAATTTCAAAGTTTCAATGTTATGTATTTTTTTAGAAATCAAAGCATTTTTTTATAAACAATGCATTTTTTATGCAATCGATAAAATTTATAGGTTTTTGATTGACAATTTTATGTGATTTTAGTCCTGAACTGATAATATGTTTTGTATGATATGTTTGTGTACAAGTAGGTATGTGCATGATGACTTATATATGACATGACGTAAAATGAGGTTATTGGCAGAGCTGCGAGTGGAAACGAACAAAGTATCATGAGAGAAGTGATATTTTTTGCTCAATAATGCCTATATTATATCATCATTGCATCAACAACAACAGTAGTAAAAAGAGGTGTGTAATATCTGTAATAAACAAATGACCATGATGATACGCTTATTATCCTCAAAAATTAGTTGAGCCTCTGCGTGATAAACACAAGTTGAAGAATTAATCACATTTTTAAAGAGTTTTAAAACATTAAAAAATATTAATAATGTGAGATGATTATGTTTGATAATTATGTTGATGATGATGGGCGATTTAATATGTGATAACTGCAGATTTCCTTTTGGTTTTACTCTTCTCTCTCTGACATTTTGAGAACTTCCTTGGATTTTTCTCTCTTGTGTGTGCGCTGCTTCTGCTGCACTTGTGCTCAAAGTGTGTGTGCCTTATTATTATGAGGTGGAAGCAGATTAAGTGTCCGTCATTTTTCCAAATTACAAGAGAATAATAATAAAATATAAATTACTTATTAATTTTTGTGGGAGGCGAAGGTAAGTAATGTTCATAAACATATGGTCAGCTTGTAAGAAAAATTAATATAACATATTTTTTCTTGCATATATTCGCATAATTTTCTATTTTGTTATGAATGCAAACGCGCTTAATGGCTCTTCATTATTTATTAAGAGCTGTGCTGTTTTGTAACGAAATGCAATGCAGGCTTCCTTAAATATTATGTTTTGTAAGGTACTCTTCTTCTGCTGGATTTTGAGATTACATAGGTCACAAGAAACAACATATCTCTATGCTTCTCATCGTATTCTCATTCCAAATTACATATTTACCTACCAACCTACATAATTTAGACAAGAGCTAAATTTTACGTTTTGTAATTAAGTCAAATTTTTCAACTTATATTGGATATGTATAAGTGCCATCACTTTTTGTACCTGTCATGTTGATCTAGGCAAATGTCCAAGCCATACGGTGGACGGTGACATTTTTATTGTTACCATCCCTTTGAAAGTAAGCTCTATATTATAGTATACGTCCACGCTTATCTCGGATTAAAAATACAAAAGCTCAAAAACTAATTCTTTTTTACTACCAAAACAATAAAAGCAAGCGGATTAGCAATAAATAAGAAATGTGATTAGTGGTATAATCAAACAGGAAGGCATGTAGGCTAATAAAAATATTTATATTTCTCACACATCATGTTTTGTATACCAATTAAAAACCAAGGAGCTATCTTATGTCAAGTTAAAAGGTGTGAACTTGAATAAAACTCCCAATTCTTGCGTTGTTGTCAATGTTTTATTCTTTACTATTGCGTACCTAAATCGGTGATATTGCCATTTTTCCCATGCGAATTACATGCAATACATTTTATGTAGTTTCATACATTATTTATTGTATCCCATTCATATTAATGTATAAAAATAATTCCTAACGATATATTATGCTTTTTATTTGCTGTTACTGTCAATTAGTAGCTCTTGTATAAAAAGGGTTGGAAGGATGAAAGCTTCAAAGAAGAAGAAGCAAAGGGCATAAAAAAGAATAATTTTATTGCTTAAATATTACTGCATCATCCATTTTCCTTATCAGTTTTTTTCTTGTCTCATCATCGGGCATCCCTCTGATTTGTAATCGCATAAAAAAATATAATTAACTCAAAGCAAAACGGTGAGGCTGATGAATGAGAGATGATGGATTTGATAAAAAGTGAGAAACAAAGGTTTAGAAACGCGCAATAAGAAAGTCTGTCTTGTTGACTGACTGTGTGTATGCCTGCAAGCCAACTAAAGAAGATGACGGTCATTTATTATTTTTATTTATTTTTATTACGTATCTTTTCTCGTCTCTCATTTTTTTATTCAGAGTTAAGAAACACAAAACCATTACATATCAGATAACCTTGCTCAATTTAATTTTTATTACTGTACCATGAATATAGGTATACATATTATTATACGTATTTGTATTTTTATACATCAAGCTAAACAGCAAGTTGGAGGGAATTAAAACCGTTTCATACTCCTTCCATTTTCTTTTTTAGGTAATTTCAATTAAAAACTTTTTACTACTTATTGTCATTATTATTATTACTCCTGCTGCTGCTGATATTTAGCAAACTTGATCTAGTTTTCATGACCATTGTTAATAATCGTATGATTATCATATGAAAATGATTGCAAATATATTATGGTGATGATAAGTGATACACATGTAATCAGTCAACACAACAAGCTATAGCAGGTGGAGGGGAGGGCTATGAACCCAACTTTTGCAGCTTTGTATTTTTTTCAATTTTGGTTTTAGTTCATTAAATACCTATTTATATATATTTTTTGAATGAATAACCTACGTCAATCCCATTCATTAACCACACAGTTTAAAAAGGAGTAAAAAATGCAGGAATTCATGAAGGCAAAAACACACACCCAGAAAATATATTTTGTATCTGGTTTACTCCAAATTCAATTGCTCCATACGCATTTTTTTATTCAGGTGTAAATACTTTTTTATTTAAAAAAAAATTTACGTAAGCAAGAAGCAAGGTGGTGGTGGTATGCTGCAGTTGGTAATGCGTGACTAATAAATTACTAATTTACAAAGTTAATCAGATGTGTAAGATATGTTAATGATATGTATAACAATAGAGGTATATTTATGAACCCAACTTTTGCAGCTTTGTATTTTTTTCAATTTTGGTTTTAGTTCATTAAATACCTATTTATATATATTTTTTTGAATGAATAACCTACGTCAATCCCATTCATTAACCACACAGTTTAAAAAGAAGTAAAAAATATGCAGGAATTCATCAAGGCAAAAACACACACACCCACAAAATATATTTTGTATCTGGTTTACTCCAAATTCAATTGCTCCATACGCATTTTTTATTCAGGTGTAAATAATTTTTTAATTTTTACGTAAGCAAGAAGGAAGGTGGTGGTGGTATGCTGCAGTTGGTAAGGCGTGACTAATAAATTACTAATTTACAAAGTTAATCAGATGTGTAAGATATGTTAATGATATGTATAACAATAGAGGTATATACCCACTATGTACATATTTTTTGAGGTAAATGATTGTAGTATTTAAAATATTTGATACGGCTGCCAGCACACATCTGAGAACTAAATGGTATGTAGTTTTGACTAGACACGGGAACCTACAATTTGCAATGGCAATTGAGTAATTAACCTTGTCGACTTAATAAAACCAACCAAGCAAATTTTTGAAGGTTAGTTAGACACGAAAAATGATTAGCCAAAGATATATACACACAACAATACAATGTATATTGTATTCATTCATGCCTTGGCCGATTGTTAAAACACTAATTTTTGTTGTGTATAAAGCAATATTTTCAAATACGGAATCTATTTTTACATAGTTTAAAAATATGTTATTTTGAAATATACAAGCAATTACCTAAGTGCATTCTTAGTTCCTGATTGTTTTTTTTTCATTTTTTCTTTCTTTTACCCAACCCCTTTATAATAAATACCACATTTAAAAAACACATTTAAATTATATTTATAGTAAATATGAATGGTATTCTATGTCTGACTCAATGTCCATTGAACGGAAAAACGGAAGTATTTAATTTTTTTGCAACGCATCGCAACCTTGTAATGTAAAAAATAGTTATTTATTTATTTTTAATCTAAAATTGCTTCCACACCACTACTGAGGCAATTACTACTACGCAGCAGTTTATTTTACGACTTTGACCATATCAAATCAATATTTTATATTTAAAACATTAAAATGTGCCAATCACAATCACGTAATATTATTAAAAAAAAGTAAAAATCTAATAACTTCACGCATCCTTTAGTACCTACTCAATACACAACAATTAAATTTACAATACTACGCATAGGACATCAAGAAATAGAAACGTATAAAATAAAATCAAATTTGTATTCAACCGACGCGAGGATGGATTGCACAAGATAAATTAAATAATCTGTGGCGCGCTGCTGCGGCAATCATCATCAAAGCTCTATAATTTGAAATTCTGATCAGCACTAAAAACATCTTAATGGATCCTTTTGATATTTGCGAATGTAGAAATTTTTTATGTGATTTTATTTTTTATTTTTTTTTAGAAAAGCTACAAAAATATGATTATAATATATGTACATAGGCATACATATAATATATACATTGTGCAAACAACAGTTTAGAAAATATATTTTTGATACCTAAATAATTAAATCATCCCATTCATTAAACATTAAACCTTTCCTGCACTTCTCGTAATGAAAATATGATTATCAAATAATCGCCAACACGAACACCAATTACTCCCCCCATCAATTAGTTGGGATTTTAATATCTCCTCATTTTTTATGAATATTATACTAATATGAAATATAGGTATTTATAACCTTGAGCAACTTATTATCATGAGATTACTGACGCATAAAATTTTTTATTCAATGAATTTATCAAAATCGCCCCTACTTCAACACAAAACACACCTGCTGATTAACTACCGTGTAACCACAATGAGAAATATAATGTACATATATGCATGTATGTATATATATTTTTTATAATTTTCATAATCGCATTAAGTGTTTATTAAATTTTGTCTTTTTTAAGCATAAAAATTTATTTTACTTCCCATTTCCTGTAGAAAGGAAAAGGGCATTGAATTTCCCAAAAGGTGAGTACAGATTTCTCGTAATTATCCAATGACAGGATTTTATACACAATAATACCACGTAACAAAACAACGTGTTTGTGTATAAAATGATGTGACTATTGATAAATTTATGCTACTTATTTGAAGTTTGAAGTACGTTGTGTATATTTCATCCTCCATGAAACAGGAGGTGAGCTCAACCGTCTGTGTCCATCGGTGACCAAGGCATTCAAAATTACAAAATAGTTACGAGGGAAGTTTGCGTGTAATGTGTGTTTGGACAAATATCATTGATGTTATTATAAATGACATATTATTTATATAGGTAACCATTTTTTGTGGTGGTAAATGTGATAAATTCGACGAGGAGACGTACCATAATGCAATAGAGTGTAGGCGTAATTGTTGTGATGGTAATGTCCACGCAATCGATCATTGCCAGTGATTTGTTTAGAACCACAAAAATTTAACTCATGTGTGTGTGTTTTTCTAACAAATAAACAATTTTTTTAAGGCTCAAGTGCAAAGTCATTTTCATGTTTTTATATAAATTTTTGTGAACAATATCGTTATGCATCAGAATAATATCTGCCATGCCATGCCAGCGGCTCAGAACGACCTTCGTATAAAAAAAGTCCAAAAATTTCTCCTCAAAAAATGTTCACACTTTCGTGCCTAACACAACTCTGTACTGCTTACTCAGAACAGAACACACACACACTTAACTATATCGCCAATAAGCCACCACCAAAGTCAGAAAAACAAAATGCTCTCTGGTTGGCAAAATCTTGAAAACTTGTAAATGACAGCATGATGCATGCATCCTAATTTTAATCGCGTCATCATTATCATCAACGCAGTATCATGATCATCATCTAAGTTTGTATAACAGTCATGTCATGTCCCAAAACTCAAGACTCTTTTTTTTCTTTGTCACAGTCGCAATACTAGAGTCGCAGTTGCCGTAATTATCATTAACCATTCCTCTCCACCAAATTTCTTGTTACATTGGCCTGAATATTTTGCATTTCTATGTGAATCTATTTTATAAACAGACGTTGTAAATTACATCGATCATCCCATCACCACACCATTGTCGTCATTATCATCAACACCACCGCAATTGCAGAATCATCACACCACATCATATCAACCAAAAACCGAACAAGGTAATTTTTTAGTAGGATTGATTCGATAGTATTGTTATTATAGTGCATCCACGATCCACAACAGGAAATTGATGTACCAAAAAAATTCTCCAAAATTGCGATTGCCGATGACGATATGATATGATGATGATGATGATGACAGTGAAATTGAAAAGAACACTCGATTTCCAAGTCGAGACATAACAACATGCTATTCAGAATTTCAACTTGTTTTATTTGTAGAATGCAACCAACTCTTGAATAATATGGCAAATCACACCTCCTCACGCTCACAAAATAGAACCATTACAGCAGATACATTTTGAAAATTCAAATTCAGCTACCAAAAAAGTGAGTCATGTAAAATGTACACTATGCACACATAACACGAGTGCAATTTAAATGAACATGACATTATGAAAGTGGCCACTTTTTTTGTGAAGAAAAAAAAACAAGAGGAGTAATTGAGCGTGTTTTACATGTTGTGGTTGGTAAATACGTTGTTCTGTCATCATGATCTCGTCACCTTTCTTGTGGTTCGTTGTCACCTTTTTTAGGCAACATGGAGGAATGAGAATAGATAACCATCGAAAAAAACAAGAGGGGAGTTAAAAATATGTCATATAAAAGGAAACATTTGAAGAGTAGTACTATTTTAAATGCTTTAAGTCCAAAGTGATGGTGGATGCGTCGTCACAGGCTATGCGACGATGATGTTTTATTTTGGAGATTAATGAATTCTATAAACCTTACTTCCATGATGACTTGCAAACTTGGCTTTGTCAAATTTCGACTACGAAGAATAACCAAAAGTGACCGTTGTGAAGCCAGGCCATCCGCGCGCTTCATGCATTTTGCATGCTTACATGAATTGTCAGTTGCTGTTATTATTATTGTTGGTTGGGTGGTGGTATTGGTGGTGGAACAAAGTGCCACACTGCTACTTATACTACTGCCACACATTTTTATGTGACTATCTAAAAATATCTTTTTTTAGAGTTGTTACAAACCTACTTTGTTACTCAACAGAGAAATAAACAATGTTTTTCAACTGTGAACAAATCGCCTGTTAGCACCACTCTGCCAGTAGCCAACTGACATTTTCGTTGGTGTCATACTCTAATCTGTTACCTGTGCGCGCAAGATAACTGTCAATGAATAACACAATCTTTATACTCGCGTGGCACAATCTCACCCAACAACAACATTCAAACATACACCCACAAATATATATACTATTTTCTGTTAAAATTCAAATTCTTGATAATGTCATGTTATGCTGATGATGATGATATAAAACCACATGCGCATGGAGCCGCAACAAAGTAAAACGGATTATGACACTATTAAGATCACTTGCAAGAATGGGATTTTAATGGCGAATAAAAGGAGGAGTGTAATATGTTATTATTTAAGTTTATTTTTTTTGACATAAGTTGTATTTTAAATTTTTTTTAGACTAAACTTTTTTATAAAAGAAAAATGGTTTTTAATAACTTTATTTTACATTACTTTACTTGAAGTGCTATTTAATAAATAGACGTTTTTTAAAAAACAGGTCAAACGGATTGAATTAAATATTAGACAATTGTATTTACAAAAAAATCTAAATAATAAAATCCTTTCCTGGATGTCTACTAGGTATTGTTACTACTTCTTGTTATCCCTACATAGTGACAACAGTTGTACAAATAGTATAAAAAATTATAGAGAACAACAGCACTACCTACTATTTTATGAAACAATAAAAAACTTCCTTCCACTTTAATAGCATATAGCTGCTCATAGCAATTAACTTCCTAAAGTCATTTATCATATTATAACAGCATAAATATATATTAATTGTGCAAAAGGTAATCCACCCACGTGCTACTGTGCGTAATAACATGACATCAAAATGTTGTTGGCAGCTGCTAGGCTGTATGCTGCTGGTCGCATAAAGTTTGAAAATATGTGACATAATAATAACATGTTAAAATGCTGACATGAGATGAGCACTTGCATGACAGCTTTTTGATTTGCATTCATCCATCTTTGAATTCAACGTGTTGCTGTATAATTTTAAATGGGAGCTTAAAAAATATACTATACCTACCTATAAATATTCATAAACGTACGCATTTCCCCCTTTTTTGGTATACCACTTTTTGTTTTGTTTTTTTAATTTAAATGTTTCCTCGTATCTTATTAGAGGCGTTGGCGGTAATTATTTAAAGTTGAGTATGATTTCATATTATAATAATTACCAACCAATTGAATAACAATTAATAAAAAATATA
>JAITYZ010003336.1:0-20290 GCA_027744595.1 Paronellides praefectus | reverse complement strand
GCCTTTATTTTAAGTGTAAAGTGTAAGTTGTCATTGTTGTTGCACTTTCGACCCCACATTTTCCTACATGACCCAAAATGGTGTGTACACAAAGAGTACTAATTCATCACAAGTTTTTAAAAGCACATAAATAAATAAGCAATCAAATAACTACCAGTTTAAAAATTAGGATAAAGAAATACTACATTGTACTAGTAATTATTATTATAAACTAATATTAAATGACTTGGTATGATTCATTATTATCATTATTATTGTAGATAATCACAATAAAAAATTAAATCTATAAACTATAAAAATCACTAAACAAATCTTCAACCTTGTTTCAAATTGTCCTAAAATAGAAATAATAGACAAACTATATATAATTCTAATTGTGCAATCAGTATTGTATAGATTTTATGTATATTTCGTTCATAATTTTTGTCTAATTTAGCAATAAAAAATGTATTAAGCATAATTGTACTACAAATATATAACTTTAGGCAATCTACTATAATAAATAGTTAAAATATAAAGCTTATTATTAAATGATAATTATTTCAATCAGTTGTTTTTGCAACGAATCATCGCTATACTTATTGGAGCCCATTGTAAATAACAGTATGTTTTGTATTGTCGCGTATAATCCAATGATACCAAAAAAATCTTTACACTTTTAATATAAGCTTGATGGAGTCCCATTAAATAAATAAAAATTCAATATATCCCACATGAAGGTTCAAGCTTATATATACAATACCTTATGCTATTTATTAACTATTCCTTGAATAGTTATTGCAATTTAGCAATAAATCTAACAGGAGGAGGAAAGTATGTTTTGGCGTGTATACAAAATTGAAGTTTTTCCTATCCCGTTGAAAATTAGGATTAAATTGAAGAAGAAAATTTAATTTATAGAATGTAAACTTGCTTTGTATCATGTACTTAAGAGTGTACTTTCCATTAATGTTATAATTAATTAATATAATTATTATTATGTACTTAAGAATGAAATACAACAAGCCTAGCTTATATAACAATGAAACTTATCAAAAGCAACTCAGATAAGAACGCACGCAATAAAAGGATAGACTTATAAACATGCAAAAAAAATGTTTGCCTTTTAGAAATTCAATGTGAAATGCATCTGTTATATTGTAAGCACGGATTTGTTACCCGTTTTTATGTGACTTTATTTTCTTTCGGATTTTTTTCCCACAGGTGAACTGAAGAGAATGACCAACAATATTTTGATCCTTACGCACATATTACACTGGAGTTATACTTTTAACTGCCTGGAAAAGCTTTACAAAATATTTGTTTTCTCATTTCCCCAAAGCGGAAGAATGGCTAAAGTAAAAAGGGTGAATCGTTTTGTGTAACCCACTCCCCATGTTCGCTTTACCCCCTCTCTAGTAGTAGTATTCCGCTTCCAATAAAGAACAAGTTGAATTCTGTGGAATGCGAATAAAGATTGAGCATCTCTTGTTCCAGAACGTATATTATGCAAAACACAACCACCACCAGCCGCCACCATACGATGAGCTATTCGCATTACATAAAATGATCTCATTTATCTCAAGACACATCATTCCGGCCGGAAACCAAAAAACCTTATGTGATGTAGTAAGCAGCAGTTAGCCTTAGCACCACACAATCTGTGTCGTCGCGTCATGTTTTGTAGTAGCATAATAATAGTGAAAGCTGGTTATATTCTATGTTACTCTTCATGTGCCTAAATAGCTTGCATCATTTAAACTAATGCTACACGCAGAAAGTATAAAATGTAAATGTAAGTATGTACTTAACCAAGCTACACAGAGGTTGAGAGAGTTTAGGCTTTCCACAAAAAAAAACTTTGTCTTTATACTTGCATCAGTGGTGGTGGTGGCAGAACAACAACAACACCACCACCAAAAACAAAACTTTCTTTGACGAGATGATTTCCGTGATATCCTTTCACCATTCCCAAAATAAACTTGTTCTAAAATTTACTCAACTTCTACCACTTCTGCAAAGAGAGAGAGAGAGAGAGAGAGAGAGCAGTGACAGGTTTCCCTTCTACCACAATAGTAGCATGTTTTAAAGTGCTGTTCATCTGAAAAGTAGCAAATATAATACAAACTTTGCATATATGTATGTATGTAAATATCATATAATAAGCATATATTATACTAATATAGGTATATAGCATCCATTTATCCATTTAAACAAATTCTATGAATACTTTTTCAAACGACACCTCAATTATGAAAACAACATACCTACTTACATTTAGCTTTCGTTCTCAAAGTGATTCTCTTAGAAAAGCAACCAAGATCAAAACAATGAGTCATAAATTGTTGAAATAAGTGATAGCTGCATTCACAACTATACAGGCCCGTTTATGTTTTGATGAGTACTAAAAAAGAGCAAAAATGGAACTACTCTTTCATCAAGGTGGAAAATTGAATAGCTGCGCAGTCACCAACAATATGCACTTTACTCAATGTTTTACCCAATCTCAAAGATTGCTTAATCAAGTATTAATTGTTAAATATTGTTTCCACCATACAAAGTAAAAGTAAGCAATTTTTTGCTTGGCGGAATTGAAAAATTCAGTTTAGCTATAAAAAAATCTGGACTGTGTGTTGTAGGCCAAGGGTGTTGTTTTCGAGGTTTTCTTATTACCCTTTCGCATAATAGCATGTTAAATGTATAAAAAACCTTAATGCTGCAAATGCCGATGAAAATGGAACGGTTTTGGTAAGTTATTTATTTTTTGGAATGAGCCCGATTCGGTACAGTGAGAATTGAGAAAGCGAGAGAGAGAGGAAGTTTGGAGGCGGTATATATTATATACCCCATACCACAGGCACAAAACCTTTTGGAATAATATGTTTGCTTGCGCGTATTATTATTTTTTCTTCTTTTATCCCTGGAAAAAAACTAAGTTGTAAAGATGAGAATGGCAGAGAAGTGGAATAGAATACAAGCGACTGTTTGGTTTTTACATAAGCATCATATCCTCAACGAGCTTCATGAACAAAAAAAACGTCTGTGTGGAAGAAGAAACCACATTTCCCCATTGCAATCATTTACATAATGGCTTCGCAACCCAATATCGATCTGTCAATGAGGGACTTGCTTTTGGAACACCACATGTTTTCAGTTAACTTACGAAGAAATAAGAATAAAAAAAGAGCGACCGAGAGATTAGGAACAAGTTGCAGTATCATTCTTTTAACGATGTATTTTTTACTTGGAGAGATTTTTTTCTTCTCTGGTGTGGGGTTTCCTTAAAAATGCATGACATAAAAGATAAAACATGAACGGTATAATATTCTTTACTTGCCTCTTGCGTTTTGGGTATGACTCAATGAACTTTGGAATCATCGTGATTTTTTACGCATAGCAGAATGTATAATATTTAATAGCAGGTAAATATAAAACTTTTTGTACGCAAAATAAAAATCTATTTTCATTCCAACTTTCATTTTCTAAAAACCCGTTTTCCCGCAAAACAGCATTTATCGGATTGAGAAATCCCGCATGCTTTTCAAATGTAGCTGTTCTAAATGAAATGCTGATAATAATTATTATAACGTTAAATTATCAAGTGATTTTTAATTGACTGATAATGACATAGAGAACTTGGTTTTCGTACTCTAACATAAAAAAATAAAACTGAAAGGCAACACGTGAAGTGGAATGAAAACAATAAATAGTTGTATAAATACGTGCATTTTATGTGCCTATAATATACATACCTACACCAACATATTATCTGGAGTAGCACACATAAACATAATAATTTTGTTTCAACCAAGAACACAGCTAAAAGGGTGCCGTAAATCAAGGTTAAAGCGCTGTAATTGAGTTCCCACAGAGAGACACGTCTCCACAGCCTTTTTAATGGTAGATTTATGGTTTGTTTATACTGTGTCAAGTTGGCCTTCTTGTAGTATGCTCCTCTCTGTAGACATACAAACAACCAATCTGACAAGAACGAGTGAGATAGAGCTTCCTCTATACACCCTCTGCCGTGAAAGCTACATTCCTATTTGAAACAGGCACGATGATGAAAACAGCCGCTATGTGCTACTACGACTGTCGGTTTCTTGGTTTCTGATATGTTGTGTTAGATAATATGCAGTCATTTGTGTGTGCAAGTTACTAAATAATATCATCATCATGCAGAAATATATTAAAAAACAAATCGAAAAAATAAATGAAATTATGGATTATCAGCAGCATCAAAATGAGAAATGATGGGGATACATAAGTCATACGAACAAATCTGATTTTTAATGTTTCTTATCAATCATATTTTTACATTTTCAATATTAAATATTAAAAAATACACATTATGTTACGGAGATATGTGCTTTTTAAAAAGATGAGTGTGATAACTTGAAACGAATGACTTTAATTCAACGTTACTTGATTTTGTGAACTCAATTTTACATCGAGGAAAGGCTACATGCGCGCTCACTACTGGCATGTGGTAAAAAGTTTAGTAGAAAACTTTTCCTTTCTTGCCCACAGAAGAGAAGGAACAGCCTTTCATCTTTACTCGGTTTTCTCCGGAATTCTTTGACTTAAAGTAAAAGTAAACGACCAGGAATGGTGAGTAAAAGAAAGCCCAATGAGGAATAACAAAGTAGACTTTTACATTGAAAATCTCAATTTTAAACTGTACTTACCATTTGTTTGTGCCTTATTTGTGAATTGAAATGAAAACAATTCAATTTGGAAGTTTTGAGATAATTGTCAATGTTCAAAGTTGCAATTGCATTATTTTCTGTTATCACGCTCGGCACCCTAAAGAGGTGGAATATTTCAAATTCGTCTAAATCATGCAAAATTCTACATTGCAGAATGCAATGGGGTGAAATTTGAGCGAACGAAAGATTTGAAGGATACAGCGCCACACTGGAGCACCCCCAGGAAGCTCTCGCTGCTTTTACAACCCTTTCCTTATTACGTAGCGCTGGCTACGTTGTGTAAGTACAAGAGAGGTTGGTCGGATTTCTGTGCGTCCGGCAGCAAAATAAAATTTAAGTTAACTAAACTGATCAATAATTATATGAACATTATGGTCAAAATTTACAAGCTGCAAATAAGTTTTAACTCTAATTGATTTGCATGTCATTTACTGCACCCTATAATTTTCTTGCGTGCGCGTTTTCACGATGATCAATATGATCTTAAATATAGTAATAAGACAGGTTGATATCTCATCTAGTTGGCATATTTTACTATTATTTTAATAGTATTTTTATTTGATATTCAGAAAAGTGTTTTCCTATGCAAGCAAATTACAATAATATTATGGTTTTACGAGTTCTTAACAAGGTTTCCAGAAAACACTAACAAATTCCCGAGTCCATAGATAAGCGTTTTACATAAAAGAAAATTGGAAGGGGTTCCTTTTTGAAGTCATAAAACCGGTTTACACAGTACAACCCGTGCGAGTGCGATTCTAACGATACTTCCAAACATCTTTTCGTAGATTTCTAGTGGTGTTGCTTTGTTGTACTTATTCTTGTTTACCGAGAGGGGACGTTCATGATCAAGCTACAACATTTCGACAAAGGGAATGTATAGCCCTTGTCATGGTTCTCCTTGTACAAATATAATAGCTTGCAGCATTGCATTCTTATGAAGTGCTGATGTAAATTGTAAGGTAATGTTTAATCTGTGTATATTTAGTATAAATTACTTATAGCGTACTCGCACTCTTCTTATAAACCTACCCGATAAAATATAATAAATTACGTAAGTTAGAGCTGAGCTCATATATAAATCAACCTTGGAATGGAACACCTAAACACGGTGCGCATTTACAATAATATACAATTAGAGAGCGCCACAATTAATGTTAATTGAGAAGTTATATTATTTGCATGTGAAACACTGGAACATGTTATCACGATTTTCTCATATATTAGGCAAGCCAATATACTTGGATACATGTTTTGTTAGTTATTTTTGCTGAACGAAAAAATAATAATAATTGAAAAATAGCGGCATGAGTTTTTTTTCTACACAAATATTTATAATTCATTAACAGATGTCCAGATATGTAAACGAGGGTCGGGAAGCCTTTTGCTTCAGAGGAGAGGATTTAATCTAAACTAACACCGAGGATGATGGATGAGGTCAGTATCTCTGACATTACAGCCTTTCGATATAAGTGCAGGGCGCTTTGTCAGCCAATAACAAGCGTTCCGCGTACTATTATATAAACTTTGTATTTTTTTCTTCTACTCAGCAAAATAACGTTATTTTATTTTGTTTCAAGGGTTTCGTGTGGAATCAGGGATCATATCATGATATAGCGGTTGTGTATATAATAAAAGCAGCACACAAATCTGACTTTCATTGAGAATACTTTTCCTCCTGGAATTGGATATCGTGTTAATATATATTTACCTTACGTAGAAAAAAAACTTGGGGGACTAGTAGAAAAAAAATGCTGCGTACATTTACTTTTAGCGTAAATGCATTTCAGGAAAATGTATTATGTATAAGTTGTAGACGCAGAATATTTAATTGAGTCAACTTCTTTTTTGTATATATTTTTAGTCAGATAGCACACGAGTTCACACTTATGTCTACGTATCTTGAGGGTATCATGGACATAATCCAACAATTTACTGTGCACCTACACATTTGAATGATCAACTCTTTAAACGTATTCAATTTCATGGTTAAAGTCATAACGCTAAATTTAATTGCTGCTAAAATGTGCTTCCCCTTTTTTATTTCAGTATACTATTTGCAGGATATCTGCATTAGGTATGCTTGCCTTATTGCGTTCTTTGTTCCTGAATGCAATTTAAGGTTCTTATTATTGTCACCAATCCTTCTTCCCTTATTTAGTGTTACTTGCCATGTAAAGTCAAAATTCGTCAAAAAAATAGGGGTAAAAGTGAAGCGTCTGTATAGGATCACGATCTTCCACATCCATCAACTTTTGCTGACAGCAGCCACCATAGTTCTATACGGATGTGAAAACAATGTAATAATAGTAGTATTAGTAGAAGTAGTATAGTTTCAAACTTATTTGGGAGATTCGCCTTTTTAAGTACAATATATATAACTAACCATTTAAAGAAGAAAAATTGGCTTCGATTTTACATTGAATATATGGGGGATAAATTGGGTATACATAGCAAGCGACATATATATAAAAACAGAGTGTAAAAGTAAACATTAAAGAATACCTATATATTATAGACCTTATATGCAGATATGTTATTTTCTTAAAAGTAAAATAACAAAGTTTAATCTCTTTTGCTTTTGCAACTGTTGTGAATCACACGCACCTGCCCGGTTTTATATATTCTGGAAATTGTAAACATTTCATGCAACAAAAGACAGTAGAGGATTTTTTTTTAATTTTTGGAACGGTATAATCTGACATGTGATATCTCAAGCTAAAAAACTCTGTGTAAAAAAATATCATAATAATAATATATAGCGGACAGAGTAATATTTTTTCTTGAAGAAGCAAATCATATTAAGTTGTTATTGCTAAATATAAAAAAAAGAAAATAGCATGACACAGTTTAAGTCTGGTTTAATTTAACTAGAAACGACTTGAGTGACTGACTGACTATGACTACACGACCAAACCAGCAGAGAATAAATGCACTCGACTGTTTCTTTTTTCTAATATAAAAGGAAACGTGTAACTATATATTGTATTTATTATTTTATGTATAAAAAACAAGGCGATAGAGAAAAAAAATTGGATGAATGCTCGTGTGTGTGTGTGTATGTATCTGCCAAGCAGAAAGAACAAACTAAACTAACAGCTAAAAGGGGAAATAGAAAGAAAGTGATCCGTCTTCTGCTTGTCATCCTATCCCATATGAGACATCTGTATAATGCACCGTGTACATACCATACAAAATTGTGTTTGTGTGTGTGTGTGTGTGCGTTTGTTTTTCAAGGGAAGCTCCCAAACGAAACAAAAACTTGAAAAAGTTTTAGTTTGGCAAGCAGTAAGTAGAAGAGCCGGCTAAAATTCTTTTTTTTTGTTAGAAATTTTGTTTTATGCTTTCATCCTGCGAAACAACCACCGACTCTGAAAGTCTGAACTCTGAACAAGTAGGAGCAACAACAACAACTCCAAATAAGACCATCATCATCATTGCTATACTACACACATAAATGTTCTAACGCTTTGAAAACGAATATTATTTCCTTACAATGATAAAAATGCAATAATAACATGAGCCATGTGAATAAGATATATATACAGAAGTGCGGAGAGGCAACAATGCTGCCGCAACGAAAAAAGTGAACAAATATATTTTACAATAGCCATCCAAGCTGAATCCCCAGAGAGTTCCCAATTTTCATCCTGCGAAACAACCACCGACTCTGAAAGTCTGAACTCTGAACAAGTAGGAGCAACAACAACAACTCCAAATAAGAACATTATCATCATTGCTATACTACACATAAATGTTCTAACGCTTTGAAAACTAATATTATTTCCTTACAATGATAAAAATGCAATAATAACATGAGCCATGTGAATAAGATATACATACAGAAGTGCGGAGAGGCAACAATGCTGCCGCAACGAAAAAAGTGAACAAATATATTTTACAATAGCCATCCAAGCTGAATCCCCAGAGAGTTCCCAATCGTTGGACACATACACAAAGATTCATAAACACATTCCTTTTGCCGATAAATTTTCGTTCAGTTTTTTTTCTTTTTATCAGAGTTGTGTGTGTGCAAATGAAAAAAAGTGTGAGACAGTTAGTCAGGAACAAAAAAATGTATCCATCCGACAACCGACCAAACGTCTCACCTCATCATCATCATCATACTTGACTTGGCTCCCTGGTTTCATTTTCATATAATTATTATGCCAGTATATTTTCCATCCGTATAGCTCAAAGTCGGAATTTTCACGCTATATTCGTGTAGCAAGTAAAAGAATTACAATGACTCTAAAATAATCCCTATCCGCCCGCCTTTATCCACCACACCACTCTCATCTCTCATCAGTCAGATTGGAAAGAGCAAACAGAAAAATCCACTTCTGCCTCTGGTGAATTTATTTTTCTGCTTTGTGACAACCAATACTCGTGTCACCATGCTTCAATTGGTAACTGGCCGTTTTTAAAAAAAAAGTATTGAGAATTATTGTGTGTAGAGTTATTGTCTATTATATTCCCTGAGCAAGCAATCAGAACCTTTTCCACAACTGGTGACTCAGATTGACTGATTTTCCAAATGCTACTATAGAGTAGTCAACACACAAAAGGGTCACGTAGATGCATCTCAATCATTCAGAGCTCTCTCGCGCTTTTCAAAATGTTATAAAAGAGGTTTGATTGGCAAGCAAGGCTATTCTACTCTTAGCCTGTTGTCATTTTACACAGCAGAATTGAAATTGTAAAAAGTTCGTGCTTTATGGATTTGAAATCTTAATAATAATGTCACATTGTTATGCTCATGTACACAAGAACATGTAACTCACACAACAGACATTACTGCCATGTGTATATTCTAAATATTCTATATTGCGGATAGCCGCAAGTAAGCATAAAGTATTATACATAAAAATGTATACCTAGGTACATAAATACGAGATGAAATTGGGTGGGGATATAAATTTCTCAAGTGTTTTAACATCTTCACTTTACTAAAAGTCAGGCTATTCAAGTGGGAGGCATGCCAAAACCTACAAAGGTAGGTAGGTAGATATATGGTATTAAAATATAGGTATAAGCATTTCGTGACCCCGCTGCTGTATCTTATACAACAATGTTAAGAGTAACCAATATATTTAAACAAAGTATAACAGCACAAAAAAATGTTTGGTGGAAATGAAAGTTTATGCCGCCGTGCGGATGAGAGAGAGAGAGACTTCCAAAAAAACGCCTTTTGCCAGATCTTGGTGTATCCTTGTTGTTTCTTATTTGTTCGGTATTGTTGAATGAGCAACGACACAAGCAAGAAAAACAAACTCATCCATTTTACTCAACTTGGCAGTTGAAATCTTTTTATGACACCGGTCATGTAATAGCAGTCCTTAAGTCCCCTCTTTGTTCACACTTCTGTCGAAGTTGTTTAATAAGGGATTAGATTTAGATGTATGGCGCACACAAAGCACCGTTGCTCTATGTAATTTTCTTTGCCTATTTATATTTTCCCAATTTTCCTCCTCCTTTTTTTATCTCCTGTTACCTATCAAACAATATAATATACCAAAAATCTCAAAGGATTTCAATTACATTTTGTGTCAAGTTGCAAGGAAAGTGACGACTTTTTTTCTCCAGAGCTTCACACAACTTCATCACCAGTTCAGACCACATACCGATGCGGTGCGGTGGTAGATATTGGAATATCAACTATAAAATGAAAATAATAGTTTCCATCTATGTATATTTGCACATGCATCTGGATAAACCAAACATTTTCATTGTGGTCAATGCAGTGCCTGAAATGTTGATTGGGAACAAGTTCCAAACAGGCATCATGTTTTTAAATGCTCCCGTAACAACACTCCATTAAAATTAAATTTCAGCAATTACCAACACCACTAAAATTATTTGAAAAAAATATGTAATGATACAAGGGTCATCAATTTATTACTTTCTCTATCACCTCAAAATAGTCGGCAATAATAATGAATTTGAAAACATAAAAATTGACACTTTTCATTCAAGACTACCAAATTACTAGTATCAAAATTGACCCCGCAATGGTGCTGTCCTGATATCTCTAGTGCCCAGACAAGATGACGTCCTATTCTCAAAAACGGTCGGCGGACTACGTCCGTACGTATCGGACCATGTTGCAGGATGCAACCAGGCCCCGAATAGTTCCAAGAATACCATCAAATTCAAAAGTGTATAGTCCTTCCACCACCGTTAGCACATCAGACGCCACTTCGGTATTCATTCCCCTGTTTTATGCTGGTGAAAAAGGAGCGTTAGGAATTTGGGACAAACATGTAATAAAAAAAATTCTTACTATTTATCCCACCACAAAACTACATATCAAACTTTTATAAGCACAAAAACAATATTGTCAATTGCATAGAATGGTATTGGAGTGGTGAAACGTCGATTGGATGACGAATCTAGGTCATTTCATGTGCTGGAACTGTCCAATCCTCGAACAAACTTGGGAACCTTCATAAGCACACCAAAATCCGCTTTGAACGCTCTTCACATCACTTTACCTCACATGGTAATGGCGATGAAAAACTATCGAAGGAATTTCGCATTTGATGTGCTTGTTATGGACAGCCAGGCGTATAGACGAAGATTTTGTTTTGCGACGTGGTACAATCCTTCCGCTTTGAAAAAGTTTGCTTTCATGTGTCAAATTCCTCTGCGACTGGAAATTGGATGGAATGAAATTAATATCAACTTTAATGCTCTCGTCAAAAACACGTACAGAACAGACTATGTGGAGACTATCCGGATACAGATTTATGCTAATTGTAAATTGAGACAGGTAAATATTTGGCAAATTATAGTGCTATTGTCCAAATTTTTTAATAAAGAGCTTGTACACTACCTACTCTTCATGTATTTTTAAATGATTGATTGTTGTTTGTTTTCCGCAGCTATTCTTTTGTGATAACAGAATAATCAGCGGGCAAATACCAGTCCCTTCCATGCGTGATTTCAACAATATTCGAATACTTCCTTTAGACTATGGTCCAAGGACACATCCCGATGGAATTGAAGCTGGACCTGATAAACGAAGAACGGTACCTTACGTTGATCCTCCCACACAAATCACCCCTACGCGCTTGGAACAAGATCTTAAGCTGTTGATGAGAAGAAGATTCTCTCAGATTACGGAGCAAAAATTATTTATCCAGCCCTACAAAACATATTTTCGTGACCTGATGCTGGAGCAAAAGAAACGAAAGAAAATTGAGGCAGCGTTGAAAGCAGAGTTGGAGGCGAAAGCAATCAAGGATAAAATGGAAAAGGATAGCAAAGTGGAGAATTCAAACTTCCCGGAATTAAACGCAGGTGAAAATGCGCCAACGCTTGGTGATATTCGCGACCTATTGTCTACTGAAACATCCTTCAAACTCTCCCCAGACGAGAAAGAAATAAAAGTTGTGAAGGGGCACCATCCTGCATCAAAAGCAGCTGCAACAAAACAAGGAGCAGAAAATACGAAAAGGGTTGCGCCTGCTGCTGCTTCCAATACGCCACTAGCCAAAAGCAAATCAAATGGTTCGAATACAAAACAAGCATCTCGAACCTCTTCGAATACTTCAATTGATCGTAATTTGAATAAAGTCAAAAGGAAGCACTCTGGTAACAGCACTACACATCGGACGTCGTCAAAAACTGCCACCAAATGACTGCGGCAAATTCGAATTACATTATTTTTTATTATGAAAAATTTCTTGTGACAATATCCATTTTGCTAAAAAATTCGCAGTATTCTTTTTTCACTCAAAATAAATAAATATTTTATGACAAGCAATTTATACATCCATAATGTTTCTTATTTAGGGAACGCAGAAAAAACCTTTAAAAACCCAATTTAAGAATTTAGTCCGGCGTCCGTCCGCATTATAACTGGCAAGCTTGGAAGAGTTGTGGCAAAAACTCTTTGTATGATTAGTTAACAATATAACCCATGGGAAGAGGTAGCTGTAAAATGAATTTAAAAGATTTATTCAGTTTGCAGTGGTACATGAAAATGAAATATTTAATTTAGAACACATTCAATACTCCATAATGATAATAGTTCAATTAATTGATTCTTCGATATAACGTTACAAAATTTTATCCAGGTTTTCAAAGATGAGATAAAATAATATGTATACCCATATGCACGCTTCATATCAATATCATTATTGTGTGTGTGTGTCTTTTTGTCATAAATGAATCAAATGGGTGTACGTAATTCAGAAAAATATGAACAACAGCTAACTGGTCGGCTTCACTCACTCTAGAAAAAAGCAACCTTCCTACATTTTTCCCATCTTCCAGGCCTGCCTAATCGATAATGACACTTAATTTTGATGGATTACCAGGAGAAAAAGAGAAAAAATAAGGAAAAACACTGGAGCTGAATGAGTGAAGCAAAAAAATGTTTTTTTTTCTACGAAACTAAGAAAAAACAGAGTGCACCATTTTACTATGCCTTTGTTTATACGAAATGTTGGAATATTGGAAAAGTCGGGTAGCATAAAAAAAGAGAGAGGCTGAGATGGTTTTATAAAATTAAAATAAAAAAGTGTAATTTCCCGAAATTGAGATTTTTCCTTTTAAGTTGTTAGTCCTTCCTTGCGGCGTAGGGAGAAATATATACTTTTATTTTAACTGAATTTTGATACATTTAAAAACAAAACTGTTCACATCTTCGAAGCAATCTGGTAATAAACCAAAGAAATCTAAAAAATAAGTAGAAACTTATTTATACCTTTTCTCTTAAAATAAACAGCACAAATCAAAAACACACTACATTCGAATAAAATCAGGAGTGAGGATTATAAGCATTTTATTTAGTCTACACGAGTCAAAAATCTCTCGTTTTAGATAAGGTTTTATAGCTGGGATCATAATAGCTTATCTTACACAAACAGCATACACACATACTTTACAGAAGGAATAGGAAAAGCATTTTTGAGTGAAAACAGTTTTTGTGATAAAAATGCAAGACGGACAATATAAAATTCCCCCAAGCTTCTGTAACTTCATAAAACTCAACGAGTCAACTTAACTTTTTTTTCTCTCTCTTGCTTTTCCCCCTTATGTTTTCCAAAGTATGTAAGTAAATACTCATTACTACTACCATACATATAGTATAAGAGATAGGTATATAAAAAGTTTTCCCTTTTCTTTTTTTCTCTCGGTAAAGAATTAAGTAATAAGTTTTTCCGGTTTTATCTGGAGAATACATCTCTCGGGAATATTTTTTTTCTCGGGAGTCAACATGAAGCGTTCAACACTGGATTAAACATGAATATATGCCGATTCAGTACACAAAATAAGCATTAAATTGTAAACTGTTTTATAAAAAGCACAAAAATATTATTATTTTATACCTGGAAATCTATCTTTTAGAGAAAGATAACGTGAATTTCAAAGTATGTATATCTCCGAAATGAATGGAGACAGTGAAGCAATAAAACACTGTACAAAATAGAAGCTTTATATATCTCTGAGGTTCATAAAAAACATGCTTAAGCCACTAGAAAAGCTACCAAATAAGGATCATATGACCAAGTTAGATTTTTGGTGGTGGTGGTGGTGGTGTGGTGTTTTGATCAGAGCAGCATGAATGCCGAGGGGCAACAACAACCAAAAACGTTGCAATAATATAAAATATCATTCTACAGGCTTGCATTTATCCACCTCCACCACATACCGCACCGGCTGTCGTTTCCCCCTTCTTATCTATAACCTTTTTGTTATGAACTTCATGTTAAAGCCGTTTAATCCGAGAAATCAAAAGATAAAGATTATGTTTTTTTGAGCATTATTACGGTTCACGTGCATATTCGCGATTTTTGATATAACAGGAAAAGAAAAACGAGGGCAGCAATTTTTCCTGAAAGCAGATGAAGAAAAAGGAGAGGAAAAAAAAGTTATGTTGTATATTGTACTTTATCTGTACACAATTTTATATGTGTGTGTGATGCTTTGATGGTGGTGGAATAAATCCACAAAATGACTTTATGAAAAAAAAACTCCATCAGGTAAGTTCTCTTTTACCTTAACCAATATTGTGAATTGTATTTGTACAGGACTGGATTACACGTGTAGTATGCCATGCCATTGCCACTTATGTCCATACTCTGATTTATGGATATGATTATGTGTATCAAGTTTGACGCAGAGAAGGTTTTATTGGTTTTCCCTTACTTGTATCCGGCCGGATTGTTCGAAAAGATAACTTTTTTGATGTGTGGTGTTTCGCCTTTTCTTCTTAATCTGTAAAAGTAGATAAAGCACTTTTATATATATATATATTGTTAGGGTGGTAAACTGGTAAATATGTACGTATATTTGCTACATATATTTATGCTCTATCGTACCCTCCAAGTGTAGGTGTATATATATGGGTTTAGGATGGATATAAAATGTACACTATATTTTTATATGCGGGTGTTGTTGAAAAACCACCACCACCGGTACTCGGAATAAATGTATGGAAAAATGTCAAATGCATTAAGAACGACAGGCGTCATATCCACTTATTACAACGTGTCTTGAATTCACCGACACCACATTAATGAAACCGCAAACAAAAATGAAAGACAGAAAAATCAGAAAAAGTAAAAGAAAACAACATTTCCTGTGGTCTCCATTATGCAATAATGGAAATAAGAATTGGGTCAAGTCAAATCACCTTTCCAGTTCTATCAATATCAATACTACTTTACTGTTTGTTGTTTTTGATACACAAGGTTTTATGCTACCCTGTGCAGCTATTGTTTCACAGTCTTGACATGACTCGTTCAATCAGTGGTACAAAATACATATATACTTTCTCTCATGATCACTAATTGAATTGTTTCTATTCATCTGCTGCTGCTGGTGGAGTCGAGGTTCTAAAAACCAGTGAAAAATACTGCAGAAAGCTCTCAAAAAAGAACACAAAGACTATTTGGCTTCCTTCATTTTTTTGTTGCTGTTTGGCTCTTTGACAATTTAGGTATATATGACATACTTGAGTTGACGTGTGCTCGAGTAGTTTCAGAACAATGGCATTTAATAGCCAAAAGCGAAAGCAAAAGAACCAGTTCATTTTCATAAATTTAAAGATACCTGCAAGGCGAGTAGTATTTTTTATCGTAAAACTCTACACTCTACACACCGTGCGACATGGAAAAATAAGATGTAAATTTCTTTTTCTCACGCACGCTTTATCTACGAAATCATTTAGCGGTATAGAAAATCATTTGGATAAGAAATGAAAAATACATAGTGTTGAGTTGTGGCCCTTTATTTTTTTTTAAATACAACATACTTTATACTCCTAGTTGATAGTATGTACAAAGTATTCGATTAGTTTATGCAACATACGACGTTCACAAATGTGAGGTCATTCATTTATATCACAGTTGGAGAAATATCAAGTATACTGTGCAAAATATATGGATTTGGGAAGACATATATATGAAGTAAAACTGTATGTTTGTAGAATTACCCTAAAGTTTAATTTTTCAGCCACGGCCATAGTATTTAGTTAAAAAACCGAAAAACCTTATCTTTGCTTGTTTTAAACCAAATGACACACAAGATTCATAAGAAATGAAGAACCTACGCGGTTGGATTAAGGATAAGGTGTCGGACGTTACCTACCCACCCACACGTTTACCTACTACGTTACCTACTATGTCACCTACCTGCACGTTACCTACAAACTACGTTACCTACTAGGTAACGTGGGGGTAGGTAACATAGTAGGTAACGTAACATAGAGGTAGGTAGGTAACATCCGACACCATATCCTTAATTCAACCAACCTAAGCTATGTTCACACTATTTGATAAAGCAGAAGAAACGTAACGGGCGTCGAACCTAAAATTTGTCATAAAATGGCTTTTGGGTATGTGCATCTTATATTTTTGGTTTCAAATCTCAAATCTGCTTATCGGTCATGATCTTTTTAGAAAAATTGCAAACTTATAGATAGACGCTGATAATTTGCTTTCTTATTTGTTTTCTGCTAATGTGATCTTCTTAACATACGAATCTGGATACGCACTTTCTTTGCAACCAGTTCAATTTTGAAAACCAAATTTTCCCAAAATCATTAGCGGCATAGGTATATACGTGGTGTTGATGTAGTGGAATGAAGGTCTCAGTCGTTATATGTTTATGATTACATGCGTATTTTCACAGGATATAGCCCCGGTAAATAGCTCACATTTTTTTCTGGACAACGATATAAAAATTCACAGGAAATGTATGTTTTTAACCGCATGCTGGTTTCTTCTATTTTTGTGACGCACATGAAGGCGTGATGTCGTTGACAAGTTAATGAAGCTTAATCTGAGTATAGCCAAGAAGTATAAAAGTTACGCACAAACTAAAACATGATATGTGTAACCTGCCTCGACAATAATTATTTACCACGCAGCTCATCCCCTTTATACACTGGCATTCTAAAGGTGACGTTCATAATGGAGAAATAATATCTTATTTTCTTTTTCTGATATCTTTTTTATTTATCTAAATTCCATTAATTGCTTATAAATTGGTTTACCATGTTCAAATATAATTACTTTTTTTTAATTTTATTTTTTTAATCGTGTTACTCTATAGTATAGAGTCTATACAGTGTATAGTATACACTCACATGCGTGTTTTTACTTTTTGATTTCGCATGCTTTACATATATTTGATTGTCCCAACCCAATGTAAATATAATACTTCTTTTTTATTTATCTAAATTCCATTAATTGCTTATAAATTGGTTTACCATGTTCAAATATAATTACTTTTTTAAATTTTATTTTTTATTCGTGTTACTCTATACACTCACATGCGTGTTTTTACTTTTTGATTTCGCATGCTTTACATAATATTTGATTGCCCCAATGTAAATATAATACCTATACTAATATATACATACCTGGGTACCTTTACAATGTATCTGTCAGAAAAACATTATTTAAATGAAGGTATGAAGGTTACTTCCATATGGGTTGGCATTTTACTGTCGAGACATGTTGGTAGAATGCATATTCATGAATTCTTTTTCTTTGTCGTGAATCATGACAGGAACATGATTTCATTGGATGTGCCCATTTTATAAAAACGCGCATAGGTATATATATAACATGGCCATTATTTATAAACATAGTTTTTTAATCCTTGCTTGCGTGATTGAAGCAAGCACCTATTTTAGAAACCAATGCTTGATATGATTTTTCTCTCTCTGCATGTTACAAATTCTTAAAACCCACAACTTGTAGCCCATGAGTCAGTGAACTTAATCGAACATTAAAGCTAATGGAAGCTACGTAATACGTAATAATTTTACTGCCCTTTAAGCTCATGTCATGTTTCAGTTTGATCTTATCTTTGTAGTCTCAAGTTTGAACTACAACGTAATATATAATCTCGGATTTATTGAGTGCCTCTGGACGTGCTTTTACTACTCTTCATATTTTTAAGGCACCGCAAGACAATACATAGCTGTAGGTATATATGAAGGTTGAATGTAAACAAATATAGGTTTTTAACTATTCTACAGTATTATGAGGTAGATTTAACATGTAATAAACATTCAATAAATTGTCAAGTAAATCATTTCATAAAATACTACTCCAAACATTACAGAAAATAGAATACATACATCATTAAATCATAGTTCCTCCATTCGCAGCGAATAATATTATGAACTCAACCGAAATGCTGTATAGCCGACAAGAGATAAAGGAGGACAAAGGGGTTTCCTTTCCCTAAGGTATACACTGCTGGGCACAGTCATCATAACAATAAATTTTATTATAAATATGCTCACGTACTATTTTATGAACACACACGGTACTCCTTTATATAACACGTTATTACACATTTTTATATAATACGCAGAGAAAGTAGATCTGAAATCCTTCAACTTTAAATTTAAGAATCAACATTGGAGCAAATGAATTTTTTATACTTGCATATCACACTGTTGTGTAAACCTGTAACCTTTTATGGATCCACATATATTATGTACTTTATTCAAATTTTGCCTTGTTTGCACTGCAACATTCTTGATTTAAAAAGTCACAATGTCCCAAATACCACAGCAGACGACCGGACTACAAAAATGCATTCTAGCTAGTTTTCTTATCCGATAAGAAGTTGCTTATACTCCTGCCGTTTACTACTGCTGCAAAAGTAACAGGGTACATGGAAAATGAGCACATTCATTCATCCAAGTACAGAGTTTTTTACTACACTTTATAGGTATTGAGCATATATTATAACTCTCCACAGTGCAGCGTTTGTTTACTCATTTTCTTTAAACAAAAGCTTTTTTTGCCAACAACCTCACGTAATCNAAACAAAAGCTTTTTTTGCCAACAACCTCACGTAATCAAACATTGTTATTAGGTGCATACAACAAAAAAATATATCATTTCCATAAATTTCTACTGGATTATGACTGCGACCATCTCAGTGTGGTGGCTCTAACCAAAGGGATAAAACGTGTTCAATTTTTTACTCTACCCGGTAGCCAACACAGCAGGTAGTCATCATAAGTCGCAAACATAATAAAAAAAAATACCGGGAATTCATTTCAAGGTAAGTAAGCATAATATATTTGCCAAAATGTATCGCGCACTTATGTTTCAACTTTTACTTTGACAAACATATATATTTACAGTTTGCATATATTCTTATATCAAACGCTTGCTCTTAATACGTAGCAGCAAGTCTCGTCGTTCACTTATCAGATGAGGAGCCACCAACCGTCCGTCCGCAATCCACACCACCTACCTGAACCCGACCATTAATACATTTTTATTTTATTTTTTTCAACCAAGCTTTAGAAGACTTTTTTGTGTTGTACTTACTTCTTTACCACGTAACCATATACCACCACTACCACTTACGTAACAAACAATAACAACCACTTTATACCTCTTGTCTACCTTTTGTCTTTCTATCGTGCAAGAATTTTGACTTTTTGATGTTCCTTTTACTCCCATAATATGGTTGCTTGTATGAACACAAAAAAAAACTACACTTCTTCCAACGTCGTCGTGCTGCTGTGGTGTGTGGTTATATATTCGAGAAATATGGAACGTAGTAGTTATACGGATTACTGACTTTTTTGGTTGCCGCCGCTCGCTCGCTCGTCTCGACGTTTTTTCTTTCCAGCTATTAAATACTTTTTTTTCCTTTGCGCTCACGATATGATTATTATTACTTTCGCTGGTAAAAAAAATCATATACTCCGCGGTATAAGTTGTAAGTAAACATATTTTTATATACTTTTTTCCTCCTGGGAAAGCAAAGAGCTGTAACAATAATCGCTGTTTAAATCAAAGTAGTATACATGGTATATATGTATTCTTCATCAGATTTGTGAGCTCATATTTTTTCCCTTTTCTCATAGTCACTTTTTAAGGCGAATGTGAAAAGCACTTGATTCAAACTGTTTGTTGGTCACACACAGCTTTCAATAGTATTGCGTGACTGGAGTTAAAAACAACAACGACGTTTTTTGGACAGCAGAGTCAAAAGGTTTTGTGGTCATCGACGGCAAATTTATTGCTGAATATATATCCACATAAAGTTTACCTTGTAAGCATTATGATATGTGTACATTTACTGCTGAATGCTGTACTATATTTACG
>JAITYZ010003335.1:0-12759 GCA_027744595.1 Paronellides praefectus | reverse complement strand
AAAAAGTAGCTACTGAATGATGACGATGATGGGTACTACCATGTAATGTTTGTCTACAAGCACTCAGGCATGCACCACTTGAAGGAAAGTGGTAGGTTTTTTTCTTCTTTATTCCTTTTCATCTGTGAGGAAAAGTTCAACATAGCTCAACTAACGATAAAAACCAGAGATATAAGTATTATGTGTACCTATATATGTGTAGAACAGTAGTAAATGGAACAGTGAACAAGTTTTCAAAAGAGTGAATGGTTGGAAATAGGAAGAAAAAATATAGTAAGCTTTTATTCATTTCTCGATGGTTTATTCTCTATGAACACTACCTATAACTCATCTTTCTCTTCTAACAAGTCAGCATCATGTGTTTAATGTCAGTGTTTATAGCAAAAACAGAGTTGTCTGAGAACGTCGAATGCAGAAAACTGACGGTAAATACTTGATAATGGTATATTTAGTTCAAAAACTGGGAAGTCGTTCTAAATGATATAAAAAGTTCGTTATTCAGATTTAACGATGCTATCAAAAAAGAAGAAAAAAAACTTTAATGGACTCATATATGAGTAGTGGTGCTGAAGAAAAGAAAGAAGTTGGAAATAAAAAGAGAGAAAAGAATTAGAGTAACAACAGCATCATCTGCAACAACAGGGATGGTAATGATGAGACTTCATTTGGATCTAAAGTTTTCCAAGACATGAGTTGAAGAATAATAAAAGTAAAACTTTCTAATGGCTATACCCTTTCTTTGCGTCCATACAATAAGACACAAGGACAAAGGACAGTTTATCGAGTTGCCAACCGGGAACAGTTAAAAAAAAGTTCACATGATGATATCATTTAAGAATCTTGTATGATCATTCATCAATGAAAGGTGTTTGAAACAATGAGAAGAAGACTTTTTTTATTGAAAGAGCACGCAGGTTTTGAACCTTTTTATTGCTGTCATTTCCTCTCATTTGATGCTCTACTCAAGCAATTAAGAAAGTCTTTTATTGTGACACATATTCGATAATGAAACAAGTCAAGTGAAACAATGTTCTGTTCTGTTTCTGCAGGTTGTAATAACTCATTACAGCCAGGTTACATTTCCTGCTCAATTTCATTTTGGACAAAGAGTAGAGCGCAAATCTCAAGTTTTATGCTTGCTTTTTATGTAAACTTTGCTTGGTTTTTGCTACGAAGCTAGCTTGTGTCACTAGATGACTTGGTATTCTAATGTAATGTAGGTCTGTAGGATTGCTTCTGCGGGTTGGAAAGCAAAAATGATGCACAAAGTCAATTATGCATGATTACTATTGGTTTAAAGATAATACTTTCCATCGAAAAAGTTTAAATTACTGTCCAAAGGCAAAGTATTTGTTTGTGTAAATTAGCTAAAAATTGCTTTTTATTTCTGAATAAGAAGGAAAAGTGGGGGTCCCGAAAAAGTGTGTAGACTAAATAGACTATTTAAAAAAGCTTTGTGAACCAACACATAAAATAGTAATCATCATTTTTTGCTATGTAAATTTTTTTAGGGCTGAGATAGTCTCCCCCGTAATATTACCACATAAACACCCCTCTCGGCTATTCTCTGCTTGTTTGTGTGTTTACAAATAATATACACAATATAGGTACATGCATGCATCTATTTAAGTAGGTAGGTATGAAGTACTACACCTACACATTTCATTTCTTCCCAAAATTACCTCACTTTCAAGAATATTTTTATGAGAAAATTGCTTCGTAAATTCCAGGTTTGAATGTTATTATAATAATAAAATATGAAAACAACCACGACCAGCCAGACAACTTACGGAGATTTCATTTTTCTTTGCATATTATTATTCATTCATCTTCTGTCTTGTAAGATTGTTGAGCAATGAGCATGCAACAGTTTCCCTCTATGTGGCTATGTGGGCTCTTTTGTGAGTATAGTGAACAAGGGGGACAGCTAATTTTATTTCCTTTTGCTCTTGATGGTGATGAGGAGGAGGAAAAGAAGGAAAAAAAATTCATTTTCTATGAAATAATGCTATAATATTTAATATAAATTTGCATAGGTACCTTTATGTTTGCGGGGGAAAGTGGGTTCCACTAAAACCGGATGAGCTATTCCGTATAAAAAAGTGAGACCACAAAATTGTGTTGTATGCACAGACTACAATAAACGTGATATTTCAAAAGAGTTAAGACTGATGATAACCACACACACAGGCTTAAAGGCTTATACCTAGTTAACTATTTTTCTGACGTGTTACAATTTTTCCTTCATGCTGTTGTGTAAATCAAACTTGTCAATGCAGTGTTACTGGATTTTGTTAGGGTTTTGAGGACAATTTGACGGATGATGAAACACAAATACCTACTTGCACTAACGTAGCTCCAATTTTATTCTTGTACAACCCTAAAAATCAGTATAAAGGGAAACTCACTACTTTTCAGACGTTTATCGCACAGTAAAGAAGACTTTTATCGCAGTCATTGTAAACGTCGGCTTGTTCACATTCTTATTCACATCATCCAACGTGAATATGATGATGATGATCATCATCTTCATAGGGAAAAAATAAATTCGCCAAGAGTAAAATCGTAATGATTAATGATCCGTATCTCTGTGTACGTCTTTTCCAAACACTTTCATTTTCTATTCGTGTACTACATCCTACTCTGCTTTATTGCTAGACATATCTTCCCAGGAAAGGAAAAAAATTGTAGCGCTCAGCAGCAATAAATTGTTGAGAATATTTTACTGCGAACGCCACATCATGCACCCACAAAATATATATATATTCTTCTTAAGAATCAGTTGGTTTATCCTGTCACTTTTGAAACATGGTGCTCTTTTTAGTCACGCTGTTTGTATATACCGTATTTCCGCCATTAAAAGCCGGGCCTCAATTAGTAGCCGCCCTCTATTAATAGCCGGGTACTTTTAACATTAGTAGGATATGCAGTTTAACATAAGCAGGACAGCAAGAAAAAGTTTTGTTTTCAAATATAAGCCGGGGCTTCTAATGGCGGAAATACGGTACTTTTAAACATACTGACGCATCTAAATATATATGTCTACAGAGGCATGTTTCTAAACAGGATGACATTTCAAATGGGATACAAAAATTAATAAAATTTTATGTGTACAATAAAAAATTAATGTATATATTTTGTCCAAAGTAATGTTCGTAATGCACTATTTAGGTATGTAGTTAACTTTTATTATTAGTTTAAAAGCAGGCATACTACATGTAAGAGTATCGTACTGTAAAATTGAAGTAGAAAGTGATTCATTACTTATATGTAAATAAATACATTACATATATCATACAGCCAGAGACTATACGATGGAGAGTCGAAAAATTGCGTGGAATATGCATGCATGCGTGAAATTTGTTTGTGGGTCGAAGAAAATGATGTTTGTGTCGAATATTTTAACAAGTTATGTCAGAAGTTATGATTTGTTATTTGATATTTCAAGTGAAAAATGAGAAGGAAATCCCACACACCACGAACAACAAATAAAAATCAATCAAAGCACTACGACTCTGATTTTGCTTTGATTTCGACTCTACAAAGTTGTATCAACAAATATAGCTAAATTAGTCTTCCTCTTTATCTGAGCACTTTAAATTACTACATATTATGTATCTATGTATATATTATGTAATGAAATGATAATATTGAGTGGAGGATCAATTCAATCAATCCTCCCTTGCTCCTGTGAGTATTTTCAAAAGAAAATTTCATGTCAAAGGAAAACAATTTTTAACTCAAGGACTGTTTGTTGAAAAATTATTTAACGAAGCAAATTGGTTTATGCAAACACTGGAGTGTTACTTCTGAGTCAGAAGTTCTGACTCAATCATTATGTATGTTTTTTACACCCTTGTCTCTGACTTTGGTAAACTTAATTTTCGTAAAAAAAGGGGAAGCAATATATTTAACTGTCCAACATAAGGGAATAAGTATATTGTCCCAATTTTCCCTAAATCCCCAATCGGCTCCATTGCATGGCTCAATTTGATATGATTTTGTTTGTTGAATTGGTATAGATTTATAGAGAACTTTTTCAACAGTTTTGAATATTTTCGCGGCAGATAAACATCAATGTTATGAAAATGTGATTCACTGAAGCCTGAGGTTTGGCGAAAAATGGTCAAATTGAAATGGCTGCTTTGAAAATAAATGCCAAAATTAATAATAAATTTAATATTATCTAGTTAGATGGGAGGGATGTATAATAGGTACACTTGTAATATGTACATATATATTGGATTAGTGTTTTTTCATCTCAATATAGGTGGAAATAACTTTAGCGAGAAATTAAATTCGCATGTAGCAAGAATTTGTTTACACAAATGATAAACCATATATATGTATGCCAATTATTTACTCATTTTCTCCATACAAATTCACTTTGTGTGTTCACGTGTGAATGTTCTTTTGTTTTATACATTATACTCTGATATAAGGCTTCCTACTGTGCCGTGTGTGTACTGTGATATAAGAAGTTATACTGTGCGACTATAAATAGCTCAACATTCCATTGTTATACTCGTTTCGTCAGGTAGCTGAGCACTTTATTAATTTTCGGTGTATGGCACAATGATGATGTAAATAGGGCTTTTACCTTTTCAATTACTTACACAAACCATAATCATCATAATCATTACTCCGCTGTTATGTATATATACACTAATAAATAAGGCCTTTCGCAATATAACGGTATGTTATTCACACGCATATTGGCTATGAAAACAAATTCACTAACACAAAAGCCCTACCCCTTTTATATATCCTCTCTAGTTTCGCTTTTCTAGGAAATCATCTAATTTTTTCGTCTTCCTGGATAAACTTGTTCGGCTTGTGTACCTTTGGATTTTGTGATTTCCTCCGTCCTCCCACAAAAGAAGTTTACGTACCTTACTATGTGTACTGTTTGTGTACGTTGAAACGTTTCTAACGATAACAAATCATCTAACATGAATTAGCCCCACCCGCATATCACACCCGACCGAGGTGCCAACTAGAATACATTTATTTTCAAGACTTTGGTCATGCCCACTTTCTTAATGGGATGGCTGATATTTATAAATGTTTTTGTATGCGAAAACATACATGTGCAAAATGATTACGTTGGTATAAGCGCACAATGTACTCTGTAATTCTGTAATAATGCACATGATACGGTACATGCTTAAAAAGTTATCATTACTCCTCCGCTCTATTTACCAAAATGTTACAAAAGAAGAGGAAAAAATGGATTTATGAAGGCATTTTGGTTGCTGATCCCATCCTATAAGAAAAGTGTTACTATTTCCATTACAGTTCCATATCCGACAGGCTTTGAAAATCGGAGGAGGAAAAAGGAGGAAACGAAGTGGATACTTTGCTAAGCTCCGTTTTTGATGTACTTTTCCTGTTGTTATACGTATCTCTGCCTGCCTCTCCCTTTATACTCACTTTGGCTTTCATACAGGCTTCTGCAAAACTGGAAACTGCTTTGTAAACAAAAAATCTGCCGTTGTGTAAACAGAAAGAAAAACACATTCCGTTTTGTTAGATAAACTTGTATTTACTTTTGACTGTGTATACAGACTCCTACATATATACTCAGTGGATATTACCTAATTTCTATGTCCTCTATTTATTATTCTTAGAATAATGCTTCTATTACAAACGTATTAAATTAAAATGAAACGAGTAAAAATGGAAGACACATAAGTGTTAAGGAAGGATTGGATTGAGAGAGAAAGATCCAGAAATGCGAAAGAAGAAAATAGAATTCAATATCGTCGTGTCCTTATTTTATTGGAACTTTGTCGTATCTTCCATTAAATGTAATACATGGATATTGCACGACTGAACATTGCATTACTTTTGCTGCAGACAATTATGAGACATGTCTCTAACTCTAACTACCTAAACCAAACCAACACTACAAACTACAAGGGTAAAAAAGACCTATCCAAACCGCTGGGTAAGGTTATATACTTAAAAGAGTACAAACGTGCTCAGCAGTTGTGTCATCGACATAAGATATATAATACTACAAATTATATAACCTTGCTTTCTTTCACTTTCTCTCTGCATGTGGTTACCCCACTTGTCTACTGGTCTTGTGGTTTCCATTTTCCACACAATGTCAAAGAGGTTTAAGAAATTGGCTGGATCATGCCCTACTTCAACATTTATTGCATTTTTATATATATTTGTATGTAAAGCTTGTACAACCACAGTACTAATTCAAATACACCGGTTACATGTCCAGGATACATAGTTTATAACCAGGAGAAAAGGACTGCAGAAAAGAATGAATGAATGCAAATAGGGATTTAGGGGCTTTTGTTGAAGAAAGAGAGAGAAAAAGAGTTTCATTAGGAAAGCAATTTTTTAATTCTGCTACGCCTAGTTTAAAAAAGGAGGAAAATTGTCGTAATTATACGGTTTGCAACGCTATCTTGGTAATTTTCATCCCAAGAAGTTCTTTTTGTGTTCCGAGTTCTCAGGAAACCTTACTAGCTCAACCGCAACTGAAATAAGGCATAAAAGCCATGGCCTTTGAGAAATTATATGTATGGTTTGCATTATTTTTATGATCAGCAATTTCATGGCGGGAAATATAATGACGACTCAAAAAGGATGATGATACCTTTGGGAATCTCAAGTATCCCTCATCCCTGAAGCACTTTTATCCTTTCACTACCACTACTACACTACTACTACGATATGCTAGAATATAATATGCAATATTTTCTCCATCTCTCTATTTAGGCATAACCATTTTCTCATGCTACAAGAATTGCTCTCAAACTTTGCAAAAAGGAAAGTTGTTCCATCTTTTTTTTGTCTGGGGTATGTTTGGGAAAAAGGATCTAATAAGGAATGGTATTTTTGTAATTACTTAAATTCTGCTCGTATAACAATAACTGACAAGGTGGATGGTAATGTTACTGGATATTAGGAACTAGGGCAAATGAAATATATTTTACGTAATGGTTACACACGCGATATTATTTATGCATATGGTTTTATAGCAAAACAATATATAATACCTACAAGCTTTAATATTGCGGTTCACTTGAGATGGATTGAAAAAATAATTTATTTGTCTATATTGCGGTTTAACTTTCTCCTGCACACTTTGGGGCTAAAGACATTAGAGAAGTGGTTAATTGGAACATGGGACTGTCTATGTAAAAGAAATAGAAAGTAAGTTTCTTATTATTGCAATCTTTTATATTTAGATATACTTTCATACTAATTAGTAATTATGCAGAATTTCATAAAATAAAATAAGGCATGCAAAATTCTGCTCTTTATGTGCTCTTAGATAGCACGGATATCTACTAATTCTACAGGACTGATTACGTGTAAGATATGCAACCACGGTGTAAACCGGTAAGTGCAAACATGACGTAAATGTGAGCAATATCATACGTTTATCATCACATTATGTTAGGATTGCACTTTTTTCGAGTTGACTTTCCCTTCTTGTTAATAAATTAACTCGCTTGACATGATAGTTGGGGTTTAGAAGTGAAAAGCTTATCCTTTAACAGACAACTAATTATGAAATTTCATTTAATATTTATAAAAACTTAGGTAAAGAACCAAGACACAGACCATTATTTTTTCATTTCAGCATTTGCACAATGTTGATATTCTTTTGTTATATTGTGTTACATAATTTGTATACAAACAGCTATTTACCACAAAAAAGGCGAACGATGATTGTTAATTGAAGTTAATTTATTAAGATCCAGCCCTTCAAGCAGCTTAAGTGAGTGAATTCAACTGAGAGGCGGTGTGACGAAAGCCTCTTCAATTTTTAATGAAAAGGGACAAGGAGAAGTGTAAAGAAAGGTGTGAAGTTGCGGTGGAGAGTGGAAATACTATATTGCTTTGTTGTTTGTGTGGAGAAATGTTGAACCAAATGATAGGATAACTACCATTCTAGCAGTTTCATTTATGCGCTTTTTCATTGAAGACAAAACACAATAGTCACATCGTCACATGTGCTGTTGACGAGAGAAATGTTAGCATGCCAAGTTCAGCGTTCAAAAAAGCGTTGTTCATATTGTAGTAAGCGGAACAATGCATGAGAGAGCATACAATAGTCACACTGGAAAAGTAAGGGCTTTAAACATCTAAAGGGAAAGGGATTTAGTAAATACAAAACCTTCGAACATTCAAAGAAAGCAAAAAGTGACCAAGAAAATTGTTGATCACATCAACAGGATATATCACAAAACTTGCTATAAAATGTTCAGATTTGTATGTAGCAACACAATGGAAAGGAACAAAAAGGCAGTTATTTTCCCATGATGATCTTCCTGATGAGGGGGCTGGGACTGACTGTAGAAATGGAAAATTTATTCTTGTTCTTGCATTTTAAGCTCTGCGGTAGACAACGATTTTCTCTCTCTCGACAAGAAAAGGAGAGAGTACAAAAGCAGGGAGAGAGAGGCCATTTGGAAGAAAATTACATTGTATGGAGTAAACTGTATGTACGTATGTATAAGCAAAAGGTTTGCAAGTAATGTCGTTGATTTTACAATGCTCTATCATGACTATATGACCATTCCAAGTTGGAATTTCCAACTTCAACCACTAAATCTCACACATTTTCTTAGCTATAACCTGGAAGAGTCGACAAAATAGCCAAACTCTAGACCGCGGGAAGAATGCAAGCATGAGTAAATGGCCAGGTTTTCTATTACTATTATTATTATTATATTACCTACAACTCCTTTTCTCATCTTTTTGTACTTACTCAACAATTCAATTTCTTTCAGTCCTTTTTCTTGCTTGCATAACATTATTATTGGATAGCCTGCTGAATGTAAAAACAAAAGAAGCATTAGCTATAAGCTTTGCGATGAATTTTCATAATGTAAAATTGAATTCAAGTTTTATCTATTCTTTGCTCACATTATCCCTTGTATACATACATTATATTATATAGCTCAATATAGCTATTTTATTATCTTTATGCTACAAGAATTTACGGTTAGACATTGGACATTACATTTGTACGTGGATATCTAATGAAAAAGAATTCTCTGCAATCTCCAACAAGGTGTTCTAATTTAACCTTCAGCAGAAACATCCGTACGCAATAAATATTCATCCTAAAACTAGAGTTTCAAAAACTAGCTAAACTTTATAAGATATTTAAATGTGCTTAGAAAGTCCATTTTAAGGCTTTTTTACGGATGAAGCGATTTTAGCAATAATTTAATGTGCACTGTGTACTTTATTGAAAAACATACCAGGCCAGGGGTAACCAGACAGACGGACAAACAGCACCGACACGTAAGCTTTAAAACTGTAGTTACATGATAATAATTACAACGAAAGCTGAGAGCAGGGGTGTAAGACAAAATGGCCTTTAAATGAGATACAGAACAGGCTTATTTCTTCCATCATCAGCTTAACCTTTGTGCATTTATTAAAATTAAAAAGTCCTTTGAGGAGTCTACATAATAGAGTTTTTGTGTTAGCTTTCCTCCTTTTTTCAATGCTCTCTAAAGAGCGTTTATAATAATATCATGGAGCGAAGAAAATGAAATAAGATTTTTTTGCACAAAATTGTAGTACACAAACAAAAATTATACTTGTTCGTGTTCCTACTTCCTACTTGCACTGTAAATACTATATGTCTGGAATGTGTGCTGGTAAAATTTTGAATTATATATGCTGTAAGTCGGCATAAGAATAAGAAAACCTTGTATTCTCTGAGGACTAAAAAGTATTTTTTCAAAACATCGTATATACATACTGATTATATAATAGATATATATACATACCTACACACATACATGTTATCATGTTTTGTGTTAAGTATTTTCGCATTCAGGGAAAAAAATACACCTACATGTTCATAGCTTCCACTTATCATGTAGCTTCAAATTGTGTATGCGCACCATTCATATTTTGTCTCATCGGAGAGCGGCTCCATGATTTTCTTTTCTCCATTCACATGTATTTGCTCTCTGGAGATGATATTATTATAGGCTATCATGTACCCATCATAATGTAATATGTGCCTGTAATTCCTTTAGCAAGGATATATTTTTTTTCTACTCAGAAATGGAAAGACCCAAAGATTCATACATAAAAAATGTCATAAGGAAAAATGGCTTGTTGCAAGATTGTAGGGCAAGCAATTTGGCAGATACTGCACTAGTGCATCTAAAAAAATATGTGTATTCCTTTTGCATTAAGGAAAGGCGTATGTATGTATGTTCACGCAACAAAATGTTGTATGATCATCATGATAATAATGTGCAAATGCTTTTATTTTATTACGTAGCAAAATACCGGCAGTAAAATTTACGAATATTGTCCACCTCCATCGTGCCATTATCGTAAAGAAAGACTCTTCTTCACTTACCCCATCAGTTTGATAAGGGTATTGTTTGCATAAAGGATATTTTTACTCTCTGCTACATGCATAATAGGTGTATGTGTTTTGGATGTATGGTGTATAGAGCTTAAATACCAAGAGTGTTCACCAAATACGTTATATAAAGAACGTATGACACATTTTGTTTTGCGACAGATTTTTCCATTGTTGTTACTTTTTTATGTAATAAAATGTTTTTGTTCAAACATATGAACTGGTAATTTGAGTTGCAACTTGGTCATAAGAATGAAAAGGAAGGAGAGACTCTCGACATGGAAAGGAAAAATAATTTTCTCAAAAAGTAGATTCATTAATTCTGACAGATTTATTGCAGAAAATTTAAGTAGAGTAGTCTAGTAGAGGAGGCCAGTAGAGAGTGTGTAGGTATAAATATAAGTGAACGACTAAATACATATCATGGAAGACTTGGGACGGAAGGAGTAGGCGGCTATAGTGTATTCTGATTCTGGTACACCGCATTTTTTTGTTGGCCAAAAAAGAAATCAAGATGCATGGCACACACATCTATACATCATTCTTATAGTTTATAACATACAGCAGGAATCCTTCCATGTTACTTACTCAATCCTGTATAAGTACAGTTTAGGCAATAACAACTGCGAAATATAGTGGGTAACAAAGTAGGAAATTGCTAAGATTGAACATAAAGTCCAAGCACTAATGGTCCAGAAGAAGTATCATTTACAGTATTAGTTTTAATGTTTATATGATGTTTGGTGTCAGATATAATGATATAAAATAATGAAGAGGCAAAAAAAACAATAACTTGTGTAAACAAAACCGGAAAATAATAATAAGTTTATGTTGGATTTTCTAATATAAAGCCTGTAAAGTTACATGCGAGCAAAAACTATCAAGCACATATGTATAGGTATGTACTTAGTTGACGTTGCTGTAAAAATGAACCGACAATTCTACCACAATTTTAAAATGTAATTTAATACATTTTTTATCGACATATCAAGTCAAATATTTAATAAAGTTTGTTGACGCCTAATGACTACATGGCATCCTCTGAATTCATATAGAAAATTGAGTTGGTAGTACCAACTTGGTACATACCAAGAATGATGATATGATTAGGATCGACTCTTATAATTGTGTGTGTCCGTGCCCCCGCTTCTCGCCTTCTTTTTTCTCCTGTCAAGCATTAAAATGGGGACGTCAATATGCCAGACACGTTCAGAATATCATATTTCAAAAATAGAATGTTCGGTCTTCATAATGCCCGTTCTGTAGTGCCTGCCTACCAACTTTATCCGTCAACTGACGGCGTGAGTAAAATGGCATTCTACCGTTGGTTTGACCGTGATGTCATGTGAAATCATGACCATGCAACTCTAACTAAACTCACCATACATAATGCATACCATAAAATTGATAAAATTCTCTATAACCATACCATAGGTTTGTACATTGTTCCACCATTTGATTTTTTTGTGTCACGAAAGGGAAAACAATAATTGATATGAATCGGTCTCTAAAGAATTGAAAAAAGGGATTGAACAAAAGAGGAGTACAGTGTATTAAATGTATAAGCCGTACATGTATGTAATGGCATATTATATTTGTGTTTAAAAATCCGTTTGTAACGGTGCATAGAAGGACTGGCCCCTTTTTGTTCTCGGATGACTTTATATTGTATGCCTGTCGTGTTTTACAGGGTAGTGTATTTAGTTTATTGTTCGTTCAGACCATTCCCAAAAACTTCTTTTTTAAATTCCAAGATCGCTATACGCAGTTTTTAATCTTTATAGCGCTTCTCATCATTTACTAGTGTTTCTCACTGATGCTCATTTGGCGTCCGGTTGGAAATGCTGATCTTCCCGTTATGAAATAAATTTTCCCAATGTTTCGGGCTACGACAATTGAAATTTTTATGAGTGGACTTTTTTTCATTCCATGTAATAACCCATGAAGCGCGCAATAATGTATATGGATATATATGTAATATAATATATATACTACAACATATTCACTGGTACAAACGCTTATTATCATTTCATAGTACAAGTACCAAGACCCGAAGTATTAAGGTCGAGAATCTCATCTCAAATTCTTGAAATACTTTATATACTTATGGAGTAGAACTGGCCCTAAAAAAGTCATAATGTATCAATCATATCGAGAAATAAGTTGAGTGCCTGGCTGCCGTTAGTGTTCTTTCAAGGAAACAGCATTGGAACAACTTCCAAGAAAAAAGAAAAGCTCAACTGAGAACTTTTAGAAAGTTAAGTGAGTGAAGCAGAGGAAGAGCATTACTTTTTGAGATATTTATTTATATGTTTAAATCGTATCGTCGTGGCCATTGTGGAAATGTATATGTGCCAATCATTGTATGAATTATAGATCCTTTT
>JAITYZ010003334.1:0-11334 GCA_027744595.1 Paronellides praefectus | reverse complement strand
TTTTACTACCGATTTATGCATACAGTTCAGTTTCAATTCTTATAAATCGAATAGTTAATCAACATACTTTTAAATGATACTCCAACCAAACTTATACATTACATAATATATATGAACTGCAGATGTCATCCATCACTACTCGTAAGAATTAAAGACATTGTTCCACATTGTTCGTTTCATCATGGCATGAATAAATCAGAATTGGAAAGAAACCAGGTTGTACCACAAATGAGCCCATGATTTCCTTCCTAAGAAATAATACGGCTATGTTAAAAATGAGCAGCAAAATCTTTTTTTAAAGAAAAATTTCATGTGAGTTTCGAAAATAGTTCGAAAATTTCCAATGAAAAACAGTCACTTCCTTCATTCTGAAACAACCTACGTGTGATGAGTAAGTAGTTTCATTTCAACTTACACTTGTCTTCTTACACACTGTCTTTTTCACAGAGAACGCAGTCATCTCCTCTCTCTCTCTCTGCACTGCACACACACTGACTTTTTGTTTACCTTTTCTAAGGGCTGCCATCGTACATCATTATTAATAGTCATAACCAATAAAAAATACCAGGTTCCAGTCACCAGTCTTGTATTATTCATGGGGCTTTCGAGTTTTTTCTCTCCTTCCTTTCGACTGTTCTCAGAAAAACGGAAAAAGTGAAATGCGCACCAACGCTTAATACCTTGCTTGAATTTTTTTTATGAAAAAGTATAAAATATATCGTATTGAGGAAAAAAACACAACGTACATACATAGGTATCATATATAAAGCATAACATGATAGGTTCTTTATTTCTTCAATTTTACGCGACTTTTGCTTCTCAAACTTGCTACTGTTCATCAGCGAAACGTTTCTGTCTGTTCTCCTCAACTCATCACAAGCATTATCGATAATAAAAAATGATTGGGCTCGGCTGGTGTCTTTCACCCCTCTTCTTCTGGATATTGTTCATGACAGAAAAACACATAAAAATCCGAAAGTATTCACTAAAAAACTATCCAGAGGACAGGAAAAGTATAATCCGTGTATCGCTTTCATACATTGCACTTTTCTTAAGCTATATATTACGCTTTCCTCGGGTCACATAATATATACATATCTAACATGTAGGTGCATACACTCAACAAACAGAACCTTTGACGTTTCACTTTGTAGAAAAACTTCAAAAAAAAACGTCCATCATCACTTGTGAATTTCATTAAAAAAGCATTACCCGAGTCTACAAAAAAAGTACAATAAATTCCCTTTGCTGTCTCGGATGAATGTTTTGTAGATATAATTATGTAGGTATATATACATATATATAAATACAAACATGTAATTGATGTACAGCATATACACATTTTGTATTTGGGTAATAATTAAACTCGTGTATATCTCCGCCTCTCCATTTTTTATATTATGCACTTAAATTAGCATGTTCATTTACTCAATCATATCATCATCTATATGTGTGTAGCTTTCAAAATCTTTTCATATTTACTATTGAATTGAAGCATAAGGTGTACTATATTAGTGATTAGTGGCACACGGGCATACTTAATTGTTTATGTTGGTAAAGAAACGATGCAACTCTTTTTCCGTTGCTTGTGCGTATAGCGCAATCGCGCTTCGTAGTTTAGTATTTTCATTTTTTTCATACTTCCAACTTTTTTGTTTCTCGGGGTTCTTTTCTTTTATCATCTCGCCTCATGATGACCCTGGTTCGTTTTCTTGAAAGCAAAAAACTTACCCTTCATCTACGTCGACGACGTACGACGTTTGAACTGCCCGAGGCTTCTGGACTCAATCACTTTTTCGGTCGTAATTTCCTTTCAATTTTTTAATGAATCATATTGATTCATTCATTTCCTCAAAAAAACTCAATTTTTGTAAACATTTCAAGTAGCAGGTAATTTCAATTTTTGACGATCTGCTAAATAAGTGAAGTTGAGCAGTTGCTGGCAAGATATTCACTAATGATTACTAATGCTACACACAATATGCGCATGCTACCACATTTCGCTGGGGGATATTACTGTACAATTCAAATGGTTAGATATTATTATAAATCTCATGTTTTACTTTTATACAAAACAACAAAGCCAACAAAGGAGAAAGGAGCCACCATGCACGAATATAAAATTCCTCTACATCCATCAGTACGCGTATGCATATAAAAATGCATAAAGGAATTAATGCGTTTTATATCTAGAGTTCAATAAAAAAACACACCATATTGTAATAATTTCATCTGATGCATATTGTGTGATATTAAATAGTGATAACGATCCACCTAACATGATCATCATAATTTTTTCGTGCTGACGTAATTCATAACGGTTTTCTGGTTTAACCATGTAATGCTATATGTAACTTTAAGGAACAATATTTTTTTCAATATGATTTGTCTTTTCAAAGAATCTTTTTACGTTTACGGTGAGCCAGGGGAATCTGAAGACACACAGCTGGAAACATTTGGTCATATTGAAAGCGTTTGATATATATAATATGTATCAAAAAACGAAACTGTACAAATTACTTGGCATCATTAAATTTTAATGTCTTTCGTGGCTTCATAACCAACAAAGGCACACAAAATTTGACAGGGAGTTTTCTTTTGGTTGGATGTAGTAAATTGACCTATAAAATTTCCTGCACATTAATATTTTTGTGTGTGTCTTTTACTACGATCATGATTATTATGGCATATAGATGTGTGACTGAAAATATTCGGTAGTATTTATTGCATTGTGTGAAGTTTGGAATTTCCTTTTTGTAATCTGTACATATATAGTTTGCGTACTTCATTTGATGGTGAATCACTAGTCAAGATATCCCAATGTTGAATGTAAAAAATTATATTTTCCTCAGTATTCTTGAATGCCTGCAACTTTCTAAGCTGTGTAGGTAGGCGCGGTCTAACGAACAATAAAAAATATTACTGCATACATTAAAAATAGTGAACGTTTTTTTACGTTATACAGGGAACTTTCATCATCATCATCATCAACACCATGTTTTCTGATCGATCATCTTGCGTCGTTGTGCCGTGGAAAAAAAAAGATTGGGGGAAAAAAGAGAGTGAAAAAATAACGTACCAGGTTAAAAGAGCCAGAAGCGGTGGACCCTCCACTATTTGCTTATTTGTTTTATGAAACACATTCTGGATCTGATATCGCCATTGAAAAAAATAACGTACCAGGTTAAAAGAGCCAGAAGCGGTGGACCCTCCACTATTTGCTTATTTGTTTTATGAAACACATTCTGGATCTGATATCGCCAACTCAAGGAAAAGTCATGATGATGAGTAGAGTTGCGTCTCTATATCATAATACAACAACTAACACGCTATTTCGAATGGTTAAAAATTGAACTTTGTGTGTATATTTTTAATATGGTTACACGCTCGCTACATGTGAGCTCAAAATACTTTCTCATGGACGATGGAAGATGATGAGAATTGGTTTTTCTATTTTGAAACGCTTAAAAAGATAGTAGAGTGTAGTACTAAAATGTAAGACGTAGGAACAATACCAGATTTCAAAATACGGAATAAAAATAATAAAATACAAGAAATAGACAGAGGGATTATGTTTTTATACTTGATTTGAGAACTCCCATAATATATACCTAATTCTAGACTACAAAAATATTTTTCTTATTTTTCTTTTTTTTGGACGTGAGAGAGTCCAATTGGATTGTCACGCACTTTGTTGTTAAAATTTCATGGTTTTTTGTTTGAATTGTTGAAATAATGATGCTCACAAATTAATTTACTGTTAGTAAAATTAGCAATGCAAACGCCCTCATTTTACGCTACCGTCGGATAACATCAAAGGGAAATACATACACCCAGTCTTTCCTCCTGTAGACGTAGGAACAATACCAGATTTCAAAATACGGAATAAAAATAATAAAATACAAGAAATAGACAGAGGGATTATGTTTTTATACTTGATTTGAGAACTCCCATAATACATACCTAACTCTAGTCTACAAAAATATTTTTCTTATTTTTCTTTTCTTTTTTGGACGAGAGAGAGTCCAATTGGATTGTCACGCACTTTGATGTTTAAATTGCAGGGTTTTTTGTTTGAATTGTTGAAATAATGATGCTCACAAATTAATTTACTGTTGGTAAAATTAGCAATGCAAACGCCCTCATTTTACGCTACCGTCGGATAACATCAAAGGGAAATACATACACCCAGTCTTTCCTCCTGTTAGGTTAAAGGTCATATCCGACGTGTTTTATTTGAAAAAAAAGTTTAATGTTTGTTTTTATTTTACAATAGAAGCTACTTGATATTCCAACTTTCAACCTCAATGACATATAGCCATGTGTGAGACAACATTACATATAGAAATAACATGTCAACTAGTCAACCAGTGTATTTGTTTGTTTTGCATAATAATAATCGTTTGGTGGTCTCCCGAAAGTCCTTCGGCTCGGCAGCCACCCTTCAAAGGAATTAATCTTTATGTTAAAAAAACAATAATAATAACAACAACAATATATACCTCCGTATTATTATCATTTTTCTGTAAACTTTTGGTTGGAGTGGTCTTATAAACGAAGCCGCATTGGTCTTTAGAGAAGTTTGACGTATCATGTTACTAAATGTCAATAAACAATCCCGACAAAACAAAGTAAAGTAGTATATAGACCCATATCTTTATTCCATGGTAAGTTGGATGTTGGAGAGAAGTTTTAAAAACGGACAGAATTTTAATCGCGGATAAGACTCATCATTGCTCATTTGAAATTTCGTGCTGATAACCTCCTGCTCCTATTATTGAATGGATTCTTTTACATTTTTCGCTTTCCGCATCCCAACTCAATGGCCCAAATAACTGACTAAATGCTTACACGCATGATTAGGATAAATCATAACCAATTTATTATTGTCAATTATTTATTGCCTATTTAACTTTGAATTACTTATTTAAAATGAAAAAAATGGTATGCGTCATGGTATGACAAGGTTGCATGAATTTCTAACTTTCTTTATTAAAAATTTCCTTTGTACTCCTTTCATTCAAGCAAGATAATGCTCATTCATATATATTTAGTGAAATCGGTGAATGAAACTGGTAACCTTAACCCGCTAAAACAATGCAAAGTTGGAGAAACTCTCATGACCATTCCGTTAATGCACTACACACTATGTATGTAGGTATGTGTGAAGCATTTAGCATTGTTTTTTAAAGTATAATTTACATATTATATTTTGTATTGTGAAAATGGAAGTATTTAATATAAAGAAAGTCATTATAGCCATTAAGTAATAAATTTGTAAAAAAAAATTGTATTGTAGGTAGATAGAATAAGGAGTCAATATGCGTTATATAATCAGCGCTCATTAACATATCATCACATACCCAAGGAAAGAGGATCTCCTGCTCCTCCACCTTTAAAATTGAGTAAGATATAATTTGTTGAGCATTATAATATCTAATATTTTACGGCAAGCGTAAAATCATTAAATAAATTCTTTGTAGTAGTCTACAAACTTGCTAATGAATCTTTGTTCAACGTTCGTGTGCATGTGAATGTGTGAAGTGAAGCACCACCTAAAAGTCAAACCATATATCTCACATACATTTTAAACGTCCCTTTCCTCCGCAAGCTTACAAACTAAGTACCTAAACAATAATAATGTCTTATAAGACAAGAGTGTATATCAACCATGGGTCATGATGATATGATCATCATCTCATAATATCCATGAAAATAAGAGCATCGCCAAGAAATTTTATCTTCACTCATGCAAGTCAAAAAAAAGATTCACCCTCTCTCAGAACATGAAGCAAAACCCACACTGACTGAATGGATTCATCTTCATATTATTCTTCATAGTTTTTTTTATACATAATATCATCTCTTCTGCACAACAACAAAAGTCTGTTCTTTCATCCGACCACGCACACTGACAAGACAACAGAACACAGCATCTGCGGTCGGTCGGTGAGTCGACGTGCATGGCAGCTACAAAACATTACACAGCTAACACCTCCAACAACACTGACTGAGGAACTGACATATCAAAAGAAACACAGAAGTTCAGTGTACAAAAAAGTATTATGTGTAATACTGCGCTCCTTTAAAAAACTCCATTCCACCCCTTGTTCTGTTGGAATCTACAAGTTCGAAAAAATTATCCCTCTTTTTACTTTTTCTCCGGATGATGTTCAATTTTCTTTCCAGAGTAATTCATGATTTAACTCAAAAATAGACAATTCACAAGATAATTGCAAACGTTTATTATTAAGTATGTATACAAATATAAATCTTGAAGTGCCCCAATATTCCATACATACACAGGTATGTATTATTGAAATAAAAATACAATGAAATCATTGAGGAAATTGGTACTGAATCCACACCTGCAACATTACACCTGTAATTATATACCTAAATAGTTTGAAAGTGCAAGTTGCTTATATATAACATGTAATTATCAAGAAAGTCTCCAATAATATAACAGTGTGACTATGATTCAAAGCGAAAGGAATGGACGGGGACATCATTATCATCATCTTCATGAGACGTTTCCATCCTCTGGATACTCATCATCGATTTCTAATGTGACCTGCCATAATAATCTTGCCCTTCCTTCTATAATTTCAATAAATGCATCAAACAACAGTTCCGGCGGAAGCATTTCTTTAAATACAATTGACTGTCTGGAATCATCATCATCATCGCCCACGCTAAGAAGTTTAATTCAGCAGAGCTCCATTATAGGAACTAGTTCATTGAAAGCATCATCAGTACGAAAACGGTTAAGTGATTCTAGTGCCATAATGACATTAAATGACAATCCCGTATTAACTGCAGCTTTAACAGGAAACCAGGAAAGTGGTAGTGGTCCCTTGCCCTCATCAAACTCAAATGGTCAAAGTGGAAATTCAAGTAGCAATGCGTCATCAAATGGGAACGGTAGCGGAAGCAACACACAACTACTTTCCTGGTGTGGTCACCAGTCATGCAGGTAGTATAACAGGAAATAACTCTGGCTTAGTGGATGGAGTGTCATTTGGAGCATCACCTGGATCATCCCTATATTCCCACCATTATCATTCGCCGTACGAGTCAGCAGTGGGCAGTGGGAGTGTCTCATTGAATGGATGCTACCCTTCAAATGCTGCCTCAGCCAACAATGCATCTCTAACAACAGGTGTGCTAGGAGGCTCGTCCTCCTCCTCGACAGCACCAGCAAGCTCAGCAGAAAATCCTCACCATTTCTCCGCAACCCCTCCAATCTCTTCTAGCTCACCTGAAAATAATTCAGCCTCTGCTCTGGCTGCGGCATCCATTGGAGTAGGAGTGATCCAAAACAACCCCTATGCATTTATAAACAGCAGTAATGGCTCAAATGCTATCGACTCCCCTACTTCATCTTATTCCATTACACCGGCGACTGGCGGATCAACTGCTACTGTGGCAGCAGGAATGGGAGCTCTCTTTGAGTCCGCTTCATACTCTTACAGTCCACCACCACACTATCCACATTTCCCTTCACCAAGCTCTACAGCTGCAGTGGCGTCAAGTGTTATTGCATCTCATTACGCCACTTCTGCATCAAATAATGCTTTGCTAGACTTTGTATCGCATGGAACAAACCACAACAACAGCGGCAGTTCAACTCATCTTCATCATCATCATGGCTTTAACACATCAAGCAGCAGTGTGAATAATAATTGTACAAGTGGCAGCACCAGCCTTACAGCATACGAATGTGGGAGCAATAGTCCACCAAGTATTGTAGGAGGACTTGCAGGTGGTACGATTGGAATAATTAATGGGAACCCTTGGGTCGTCGGTTATTGTAATACTGCCGGAAGTGGACAAAGTAGCAACACTATAGAAAACTCTTCGACGCCCTCTCCACACTTTTATAGTCGTACCAATGAAAGTCCACTTGATGACAAACACAATCATCAACATCATACAAGTCATCTCCATGCAGGCAACTCCTCTTCTTGTGTTCGCTCGTGTATAGAGTTTTGCAACGATCCAAATGGGATGAGTGCACATGAGAGTAACACTTCAGGTAACTAAAATGTAAGCATATTTTGCTATTGTACATAATTGCTTAATTATAGCCTAGATGTAATTATAATTTTATGAAAACGGGTAAGAATCCGTTTGTTTCTATTACTGCATTCTTGCATCCCAATTTTACACATAAGAAACATACATAGGTTGCATGTGAGTTTGGTATTTTTAAGTTTTACATCTCCAACTACCACCAAAAAAATATATGAGTAATAGGAAAAATGACAAAACGAAACGGCTGCACAAAGTCGGGAAATTAGAAATAGGATCTATTTTCGTGGCGTATATTTTGCTTTTTAGAAAACACCATCATGCATCAAACACACGGCTTTCAAAAGCCGCAGGGCACGGCGTAAGACCAAAATCAAAGAGGATATGTGTTGTTATCTTTTAGACATGAAAGCATTATGGCCTTGTGTCTTTCATACTTTTATGCTTTCTTCAAAGGGAAGAAAAAAACTAATGCACGCATTACACATAATAAAAAAGTGATGCCTGAGATAGGAGTAGTAGCGGTTGTCACTTTGTAACTATCACTGTCAAAATGCATATTACAACCTATCATAAAACTCATTTAAAGTACATTCTATATACTTAATACATTATTACTATATTACTACTATACTTTATGTAGTCACATCTATTGCATGGGAATAATGGATCTGAAATGAGGATTTTGAGCTGAGAAGAGTGAAGGAACACACACAAATGCGTTTTTATTACATTATTCCTGTAAAATACCTTGTATACTTTTGGGAGCATCTTTTTGAACCCTTATTTATTGAAAACTCTGTAAATGCAATGCATGGATATTTTTTTATTTCTTATTCCATTTTTATTATTACCTAAAAAAGCCTTCTTCTTTAAGCAATTTATGAGCATTATGGCATGGCTAAATTAGCATTACGCTATTATTTTTTGCTTCCCCGATTTTTTGCATGGTTTTTTATTTGACAAGCTAAAATATAAAAGAATTTTAACCCGACAGTTAAATATATGTGCATTATTACATGGTGGTCCTATTACCGTAAGCCTATAATTAATCTGATTTAGTGACAATAGTTGCCGCTTAATCCGATGATTTTCGATGCTTACCATCACTTTTGGCTTGAACCCTGTTGCTACATTTTCCATTTCATTACCACCAATTAAATGACTCATGACATGACAATTCGTAGTAGTAATATCAACTCGTAAATTATCATATTATGTGATAGTTTAGTTTAAACGCTTTTTATTCTCCCATTCTGGGTGGGCTATTGTTGATGTAACGGTTGCTGGAGCTGTGAGAATATGAATGTAAGGTTAATATGCTTATGAGCTTTTGACATGCTTGCTGTAGTCACCATATTATCGCCATTAAGAATATGCTCCGGTGTAATTACGCCATTATACCATTATCATACTCAACCGTGCTTGTTTAAAGTGTTTAATTATTTTTATACTATATCATTAAAATTAATTATCATTAACCTTTACAGGAATATGTCAACCCATGGGTCACCAGGTATTGATGCAGCCGAAACAAGAGATTATCGATGAATGATGATTATCACCAGTAGTAGAGTTAATCCAAATGAATCAAGTTGATTAAAACATTTGAGGTTGTAACTGCATTAACGTGAAATGTTGTGCTGATTATAAGACAACTACAACAAATATATTGATTAGGTATATAACTCTAATTTTTTCGTTGGTTTGCTGGCATATATTACGATTACGAGTATAACTTAGCAAAGCTGTTGGCAAATTGAGATGATTATGCAATTTACAAAATTAATATCAATACTTATAAATCGGTAAAAATTATTTTAAAACTGTTTTGCTGAATACTCCGTCCAGATTCAATGTTGTTCTATTTATTAATCGAAACGTGTGAACAGCATATTTTTCCTTCCCTAATTTTCTTTCATTTTTGCATCTGTTGCTTTTCAGAAACAAAAATTACGTACATTAAAAAATATTCATATTATACAGGTAAATCCTTTTATTATCATTGGTTTACATAATATATCTTACTTAATCTTATGCATAATTTAAATGGATGTTAGTGAAAAGTATACAAGTATTTGGTAAATATTAGGGGAAATGAAGGTATTACCTGTATTTATACGTATATATGTATTTAACGAAACACGTATGTATAATATAATGAATGTAACTGATGTATTTAAATCTACTCCATCTTGTTTTGTGTTAAACATTTTTCGACAATATTATTTTGTCAATATTGAATGCAAATTTGCGAAGCAAATATGGTATACAAATACATAACTGCTTGTTTGATAAAAGTTTTAAGAAACTTTTTACCGAAAATTGAAATAAACTCATGGTAAAAATTAAATCAAGATGATTGATATTGAATACAGCAAATGAAGATGAATATTTTCGTAAAAGAAATTTTATCCGTGTAACGCATATATGAGGTAATGTAAAAAAAATTATATTTCTTTGCCCAAATCTATACGTACCATAATCCCCTTAATGTTAAAATAGCAATCGAGGAAATTAATAAGACAATTCCATTTTAAGAACACCAAATTTAACATTTACAGTCTACGGACAGTGTTTAAAGATAAACTGGAATACGATTAATCAAATATTTGTTATTACACATTATTGTTTCTTTTAAAAAAATGTTGATTTTTATTAATGAAAGTGAAATTACATTTACCTGTAATAAGACACATGATACTATAAACATACAAAGGTACATGCTTCGAAATGTGAAAATAATTCGAAGAAACCAAAGCTTTAAGTATGATATACGATACGAGTAGGTATTATAATAATAATTTATAGAATTATAGTTAATAAGAAATATAATATATTAAAAGAAATTTATGTGAAGAAGAAGTGTACATACAAAGCAATTTAACGTAAAACGTAAGTTAAGTTAAATTTTCTAGGTTTTAAGTATTAAGCCATCAATAAAAATTTATATGTAACTGTGAGGGTATTTATTTGAATATTTCTTACTTGAATGTATACAGCCTTTGGTATAAGTTCAGCATTTTTTATTTGTCAATAAACATTCAGAAATTATTTCAAGATAAATTATTTGTATTTGTAGTACAAATTTTGTACAGTCATCTTAATAATAATTTTCATCCCACCAAAAACGGAGAATTATCTATGTTACCTTCAACAATATGCTTCCCTGTATGAACGATTTGATCTAAACATAAATACAACACCACTAAAAAAAACCTTCACCATCATCATTTGTTACCGGTTATATAGTTGACTTACAATTAGTTGAAAAAAAATATTAATTTTTAAAAAAATATT
>JAITYZ010003333.1:0-19534 GCA_027744595.1 Paronellides praefectus | reverse complement strand
GTGCAAAAACATGCCGACTATAATTGTACAAACATACTGACAATTATACCGATTATACGAACTCTAAATTATAGCACACAACACAAACGAAATTGACAATTGCCATATAAAAAAGAAACATTTTGTTTGAAATACTTACCTCACTGTATAATTTTGAGAGTCATTCGAAAGTGTGATTATTATTTTGAAGACAGTTTGCTTTGGAATAAAAAGTGTTTAATCACGGATCCTGAGATCGGGACAAACTATTGACCCATTACATTTTTACCAATCATGTCATTAAACTTAGAATTTCTTAGAGTTTAAAAATTTTATTACCCAAAGACCCTATGTAATTTTATTCTTGATCAAATTGAGGTACTCACCGAACCAATCCTAGTAATGCTCCATGAAAACCTACTAGCCCACTTTTATTGTAGCAGTACATCATAAAGGTGCATTGTTAGATTACAAATGATTTACAAATGAATTGTGCTCTATGATAGAGATCATTGTAAACACACTAATTGCATCAGATACCATTCAAGTCTAATGATGGGAAATTAACAGGCTTAGAAAAGGTGAATAAAAGCAGTAAATACAACAAGAAGAAGGGTTAGAATGGTGGTCTATGAATTTATTGGTGGTGGTAATATATTGAGATGATGATGGTGGTTGAGCAAATTCGATTTCTTTTTGCAGACACCCGGTTTGCTATAATTGCCTAGTGAAAACAAACCAAATTGCAACTGTAAAGTTTACAGTGTAAACTACATAACAAAGTAAAGGATTCAAAACAAAATTCTGTGTCATTCTAATTCGGGGAATGTGATCATACCGAGCAATAAAATGGCACAAATATATAAAATATATAGCTATATTGAAAATGCTAACAAATATTTGCCTAATAAAAAACAACGTATGATTAAGCATTGTTTTGTGTAATGCAAAAAAAGGAATACTAATAAGTATCCCAAGATGTAAGGTAGATAGATGTTTTAGAGATTTTTAGCTGCTATATTTAATGTATGATACATTATACATTTTCGTACTGACAATAATATAAAAGCTAAAAACGCAATTATTTTTAATCTAGACTGCTGTCCGCAAGAAATCAAAATAAATTTTTGTATTGTGTGATGTGTGATGATGGCGAGTTGTGGCCGTTGTGGGGAAGATTGTAGTGACTTGTCTTTTGATTTTAAAATATTATGTTTGTTTTGTCCTATCAATGCAAAAGTTGCCTCTATTCAAGTCAATAATATGATAAAAAACCAATTTGGTATGACATTCCTAAATGATAATGAATTTTATGTGTAGTAAGTATATTGATATTATTTCATACCAACAATTTAATCTATTAATGAAAGGTTTATCTTGTAATAACTGGAAAGGGAGTACAAATTTAAATATACGTAACAAGAAAAATCAATTTCATACACTGCTTTGGTCATGAAAAAAGTTTATGCATTTTTAGTCTCATCAATGATAAAATTATGTATGCTGTGTTCAAAGAAGAATAAAAAGGCAATAATAAAGATCATATTGCAGACAATGACGATTCTTTGAAAATATTAAACCCTTTCATTTCTCATGTCAACTTGAAGAAAAAGTTTCTGTTTTACAAGAAGAAGTATCATATTGCAGACAATGACGATTCTTTGAAAATATTAAACCCTTTCATTTCTCATGTCAACTTGAAGAAAAAGTTTCTGTTTTTACAAGAAGAAGTGTACTCACAATCTGTACTCAGACTCGCACTTTGACAGACAGATAATATTATTTATACAAAATTATTTTCCCCTCTAAGCTTTCTGTTTTGACTCGCCAAAATAAGACTTCAACTACAAATTTCATAATTTATCTGATTTTTTTTCAACTTTTGCCAAGTAAGGATAAAATGGAAATTACATACACTATGCTTATTGGCAATGATTTCAACTGAATAATTTTGTACGACTCTCACACGTACATCAGCGGTGAAAATGATAAGCCACATTAGTAATTCTAAGAAACATGAAGACGACATATCTGCTAAGGTAGATACCATGAGTTTATAGATCTATTAAAAATTCAATCAGCGTTATGAAATAAAAATAATAATTTGCTAAATAAAAGCAATATTAATAATAGTTATTGCACGTTATAATGTGTTGACTAATAAAAAGTTAGAGAATACTTGTGAGCATTTAAATTCCAGTAGTGCATCAAGACCTTGTAAACTTAAGCTCATTAAATGTTTTTTGTGGGAGGTGCATGGCACATGTCTTATAAAATGTACCTTTTAAAATTTTCAAGCTTTTAAAAAGTTTTTTCTCTGTTAAATAATAAGTCATGAAATAACATGCCGCTACCGACTGAGCATGATAACATTCTATTATAAAAAGCTCATTAAACGTTAAAATCTTAATTAAAATTTTGCCTTTTTTAAGCAAAGAAATGCATACCTAAATGTTATTTCAAAACATAATTATGCTTCAATAAAATGTGAATTTTCTGTGCAAACACACTCATCAAGTCATCATCAAATCAATTATCGGACTTCCTAAAAAGTTTAACGTTTAAAATAATGTTCACGTTTTACTACCACCAGTCAATAAAATTATCATTCTACAAGACACAATGTTTCTTCATCTATCAAGCAAGCTCAATATCTAAATGAAACAAGATTAATTACGCACACGTATGTCATTTCAAGATTTTCGAGCAGTGTTCAAGCTTTTTTTGGTTTACAACAAAAAAAAAGGTTTTCTCTTATGTCAGATTTTACAACCATATCACCAACAAAACGAACAAAACAGACAAGTCTTTAGCTCAAAGAAGCCATAAATCTTCACGAGATTTTTTTTTTCATCTCGAGTTTCTTGTTCATAAAAAATGACTCAACTTTGCCACGATTAACAAAATGCAACAATTTGTTTTTAGTCATGTGATTTGATTTGTAGAAATAATAGTTACACATATTTGGGGGAAAGTAACAATATATTATTATGTTTATTTATTTTATCTATCACAAAAGTAGAAGAAGGGGAGTGTGCAATGTTATACCACCTACGAACCTAGAAGGCAAATTATTTCTCGCTCTATTCTTTATGGCCATCATCAACCACACTGATTGGTTTTGCTAAATTACTAACGACGTGAGCGTGATATTACTGAAATTTATATGATATTAGCTCTTTGATAACTTGGGTAATAAAAAGGACCACATTATAGAGTTCAAGACCAGACTATTCATCATGTCATAAGGGGCTTGATGCCTCATGAATTGATGCATGATGATTTACTTTGAACCTGAGCCAAATCTGATTATTCTTTTTTCTTATGCATCCCCGCGTGGACTTGTTGATGAGAATATAAGGAAAAGAAGCACAGTACCTATTTTACGGCTCGGAGGAAAAATTACAGATATTATGCGGTACACGTATAGATTGTGTGTGTAGTATCTGTATATTAGTGCTCTTGTGTGACAGAAACAATGAAAAATGCGTTAATAAATAGTAAACAGCAATAACAATAAAAGCGAAAACAACATGCTCATTGTATATTTCATAAATCGTTTTATTTTTTCATTGTGTTTGAAAAAATCTGCAGTCAGATTATGTCGTTAGCTGTCTTATCAAACCCATCATCAATACATGTGGGCGCCATATCAGAAAAAATTAAATAGAGACATTCTATTTTTTTCCAAGTTAGAAATTTTTTCGTTGAGTGAGTGTAGTAAATAAAAACAAAATAATTTTTCATTGAAATATTTCAATTTTGTTTCGACAAAATATTTTTTCGCTTAACGTTTTTTAGTTTAATTTTTTTAGTTGAGAAATTTTTGCAACGGGAAGAAGGTTTTCAGTAGAGGCATAAAAGGATGTGAACGAGAGTGGATGGTTTCCTTCCGTTTTTTTACACCATCGAGAATTATCATCTTGACAGATAGCGAGATTGAGCGAGGTGAAAAATGATGAAATCTGAGAGAGTTACATTACTACCAAAGAATGTCAACTTGAGAGGAAAAAGATGATCCACGAAAGGAAAAAATATTTATGGTGTAAAGCACGTTGTTGTATATAAGTTATGTAGTAAATATAAATGATAAACAGTAGCTGGCACACCATCAGGACGTCTTGTGATATACTATACAACCATGTAAATTAGTAGAGATGCTATCACCATCTCATCATTCACGATCATGAGTCATGCAGTGAATAGTTCTTGTGACTCAAAACTCATGATCACTAGAAAAGATGTTGTCTTGCTTGATATACATCAACCGAGGTGCTAGAGTTGCAGCCAAAAAAATCAGAAAACTAGACAAGTCACATAATAATAATTTAATTTTTTTTAAAGAACGACTTTTTTTGAATGATTAATGTATTCAGATATGATTTCAAGTGTGATAGCAATCTATACGTTAGATTCAACAGATTATTATTACGCTGTTATAGTGCTATCAACGCTCATTGTTATAACTGATCAATCGAGTCAAATAAGTTTTTTAGGTGAATATTATTCGAATTGATTGCTAACGAAATTCTAGAGAAAAGTAATAAAACGGGTTGAATATTCATTAAGCAAAAAGGTTGATGAATATGTAATGTGAAATGTTTTGAATATCCAAATATATATTATGAATCATAGAGTTAAAATTGAAAAGATAATTAGATAATTATTGTCATAATAGTTAAAATGAATAGCCGGGAACTCGAAAATAACCAAAAAAGTGAAGTTAGAAGCACGTCTTATTATGTGTCATGTCTTTTTGTGTTAAGGGCATAATTATCAAAATGATTTATGCTATAGACAATAGCATTTAAAAGTGATATTGACGTGCATTTAAATGTTTGGTTCCGGCTCTTTGAAAGTTTTATTTTTACCAATAATGAAAGTATTTTTATTTTTATATGCAACACCAATTTACCTTTATTACAACACTAAAAATCTTTTATTGTTTTGCAGCCCATTAAAGTTACACAAGAATGACGTGTTTGCTATCAAATGACCATCTTGCCTACACTCATATTGCACATGATTATAATAAGACTTTTTTTTTGCTTTTACTCACCATTGAACATCAAAAAGACACTTTTCGAATTCACGATATTTTTAAAGGAGGTGCATAATTTTATATGAAAAGTTGTGTAACAGGGAGGGTGATAAGCAACTCAATGAGCATCATTATCATTGTCGCCACTGCTAATTAAAAACTTACATATTTCCCATGAAATTTAACTAGCTTAGCATGACATGTTTGCACAATTTTGCAAGTTTTAAAATTAGTTACTTTACCCTCCCATCATCAATTCCCTTTTCTCACTTGTTGCTGCTTTAGTTTGGCATTTTATTGGCAATGGACTGTTCTTGTGCCAGCGATACATCAATTAGAGTGACAACGTTCAAAGTATCAAAAACTACAAATAAAAACTTCCTCTTCCTGTTTATTATCAAAATTTGTAAAAGGAGACTTATGGCAGGCGAGAACCTGTAAAGTGCTTGTGTGTGTCCCTAAATCTTAGAAATTAATTTCGTAAGCAGTGGATATGCTTCTTTGAATACCAAGTAAGTAAATAGGCGGTTTTTTGCCGATAATGATGAGTTACGACCGATAAAGTCACACATGAACTTGCGAAAGCAACTTCATGGCATTTGCAAAAAAATGGAGCTTTTGACATTGATTGACACAAGTAAATATAAAAATTTTGCAGGAAGCTATGAGTCTATGAACATCAGTTTATTTTGGCGAATTGGCTATAGAACTTGTTTGAATCTTGTATTTTATTTTTAAGACAGATCGACCCCCCATAGAACCCTCTGTTCTCTAAAAAAGAATCCAATATGAGACCACAATCCATGTTTCCATATTGCTCATATATTTACCATTTTATTGAATATATGCATATTAATATGTCGATCATTTCACTGGCTACCATGCAAAAGTGGCATCCGGTTCAATGTCAAATAAAACTAGAACTTCAACACAAAAGATATAAATACTCGCACTTTACCCCTACCCTCATAAACTACACACTGCACTGTATTGACAAAGTGAACGTGCCCAAGTGAACTACCTAGGTAAATATTTTCTTTTAATTCATTTTGATTTCACGCCTTCCTACCCATCACAAAAATGCATGTGCAATGTAAATGTTAATATTGATGATATTATCATCGTCTTAATATTTTCATTACATTCCTGTCGCCGGAATAATAAAACATACAGCGAGAAGAATGCTCTTGTAAGCGAAGTCTCAATATCATGATTTTCTTTTCACACCATATTTGTTTGTTTGTTGCTGTATTTTTCATTCTGAAAAGTAATCAGATCACAAATCTTGATTATCATATCAGTTCTCTTGTCATTTGCTATCAACCCTTTTCAGTAGTTCATTGACGGAATTTGACTGCCGCCGCCCATACATTTAAAAATGAATGTTGAGTAAGTACATGAAATGCTTATGGCAAGGCTCTTCCTTTTATATCTTTTATCTAAATCAAGAAATCAAAAGCTGATGAAATCTTCAACTATAGGCATATAAAACAAATTATAACAATAAGGCATTCAGGAGCAGCCAAAGGTGTTGGCGATCAAAATCAACCAGTCTGACAAAATTTTGGATTATGAAGTCAAAGGCAAAAGTGGCCAAGTCAAGTAAACACGTTTTCAGGAATAAATCTAATAAACTTGTTCTTTTCTTTTCTTATTTAGCAATGTGCAGAATTTCACGTAAATATATGAAAATATCCATCGTGTTTTCCAACAATCTTCTTCTTTTTCTTCTCCATTATCATTATTATCTACATTGTAATCACACCAACATCATCAATTTCAGCAAAAACATTTTTCCTGTTTTATTATGCCAAAATATTTACGTAGTGTGTGCATATTATTATATCTTGTTAGTCCTGCTGATCAATGTCGATCATCGGCTGTTCTGTCTACAAAATATATACTCAGGTATATATTATCTGTTTCTTCTGAGTAATATTATCCACCTTGAAAAAGATTATAATTGACTAACAATCAGAAATATAGTGGAAAATGATGCGCGATTAATCCCAATCCAATCATCATTTCATCATCGCCATTTCCTTTCCTCAAATCAATTTATTAACATTCATGTACCTATTACACTTTACACACGCACCCAAGAAGTTATACAAGAGTACAAGTATACTTATTTTCACACAAACATGTAATAGCAAATTACGCATAATATATGTAAATCTGTACGCATAATGATTACTTGGTTTTCTTCAATTAAACTTTCATGTTACCCTACCTTGTTCATCGTTACCTGAAACCCAATACAATGTCAAAAATGACAGATTGTGTGTTTGACAAAATGATTACACTGCATTGCAAATTGCAAAGTGAAGAAGAGTTGAAGTTTTTATTTTAAAATATCCCCAAAATATCACATCAACTACAACAAGAACACTCCCATTTTGCATTTGTTTCACTACTCCTTTCACTTTTTCAATAATTGAAATTTTATTTATTTTATTTTATGAAGTACAGACACATTCATCATCATCACACTCCCTATCATCATAATAATATGTCATCCTTTCCAAAGAAAAACTTTTTTCACTTCTCAATAAGTCACCGTCACCACCACAAAAAGGCAAAAGGTAAAAAACAAATTTTATTGAATTTTTTGCCAACTAAATTTTTTCTCATTTTTTACAGTACATTCCATTTCCAAAAAACTAGATCCGTATTCATCATTCACGCAAAGTGTCATGTACCATGATACAGGTAATAATGATACAAATTACGATACATGATAAGGTGCCACTCTCAAGCATGCAATATGATCTTAGAGACACAAAAGACAATCAGTCCTCCGTACGCATGGCTTATATTTTAAGATAAAATGTGTGCCTAAAAAGGAGCTTGTGCGTGAAGATGAAAAAGAATACCTACATATTATGTAGGTATGCATGTATACTTGACTTTGAAGAAAAGTGTAATGGGAGAAGGCATGAGGAAATGAGAAATGGAAGGTGGTGAAGAATGATAATATCACGACAATATGATGACGAAAATGCGAAATGCGTTTTTTTGCATTCATTTTTAGAATGTTTTGCGTGTTTGCTCTTGCTCGCTAACTAGTAGACATCTTTTTTTTGGGGAGAATTTGTCTTTTAATGGTTCACAAAATGTACAATAATATGTAGCTTTTTTGTTTCTTTTTGTAATAATGGATTGGTTTTTGTGTGTGTGCTTCTTTTCTAAATGATTATGTTGATAATGATGTCGATGTCCTGCGATATGAGATTATCTTTTCACTTTTGTTTTTATCGTCTTTTTTTCTAGTGTAAACTTAACTATTCGTCACATGCACTTTCGTTTAACTACACGCACGCAATATTCATAAAAAAATATTATGAACTAAAAGGATCTCATCTTCATAAAGTGAACTTATTTACAAAAAAAATACTGAGTCTAGTTTGAATCACTTTTCGTTTTAAAAAAATATTAAAGACAGAGATTACGTCTTTCTCTTTCTAATGGCAAAAGTATTGATGATGATGGTACATTTTCATTAAAACCATGAGTTGGTGTATTTGAAATATTTTTGAACGCAACAGAGTATTTGTTGCGTTTTTTTTGTGTGTTGCGGATCCCAATATTTTTACATCGTTTCTTTTATAGCTTTCAATCTCATCACATCATCATCATCATATCATTATCGTAATCATAGCATTTAAAATTGGTTGTTTAATGTGACCAATTGAAAATCTTTTATAATATATACACATTCTACATAGTACAGTATAAAAAATGTACAGTATGGTTCCGTCGTGGTCACACATTTTTTCAAAAACCTTTTTTTTTGGTACATCAGCAACGGCACATCTTGACAATGGTACATTATTCCCAATCGCCTTGACCAAAGCCTGACAAAATATTAACCACTGAAAGGTTTTTGGTACACACACACATATCTCATCGTCTCTGTTCATCCTTTCCTAAAGTGTGTTTAGAGTATATAGACTTTATGCTATAGAGTGACCATCTTCTTTATTTATCGATGAACAACACGATGAAATAATGGGCGTGTTAACCAAAATAATATGATTTTCAATCTCCACTCTCTGTTTAGACTTTGTTTAGAAGAAGAAATTTCATCTAACAAATTGTCGTTTCTTTATTTTTTAAGTACTTTTTAAATCTCATCTTCAGATACTTTTACTATGATGCTCTCAATTTCCATAATATATCCTTGCTCTTACCTACCCCTGTCTCACACAACAAAACACACAGGCATGACCACATCTTATGTCGGATCTTGACAGTCTCAGAGCAGTTTGTTTACTTTCCGGTTGGACTATATGGCTATATATCGTGTAGTGTGGATGTATACTGATGATGTTGACCTTTGCAGTTGTGTAGGGGCATCAGGGCACCACGCTACCACCGCTACCATCATCGTATCACTACTGCTCTAAAACAACTCTAATCTTTTTATTCTGCTCACTAACTCGTCATCATCATACTACAGAATACNCAATGTCGTTATGTTTCTTGATAATGTAGTATATACAATATTATGAATAGGTACGCAAATATAATCTTTGTGCTCGTGCGTGCTAGTACTTAATAGGTATCTAGCAGTTAAAATTACAACAATCATACTATTACGTTTTTTTTCATTTGGGAAAAAAAGAACGAAATTAAAACGCAAAACCAAAACCACTCAAGTGTGCATTTTTTTGTATGTATGATTTTTATAAGCACTGTGACTACAATAATCGTAAAATAATTGCTGGCTTCGGATGTTGGATAGAGCTCATCAGATAACATAAATATTTTTACCATCATCTCTTCCTATATCTGCTTTATCCTGTGTGAGGTAAGTAATAATGTACATCTCTCTGATTATTATGAACACGTAATATTGTATGCATGTATGTATTTTTGCATGCATGCATGCAATAATGCAATGCAGTAAAAAAATGCACGAGTTGCCGGCCGACGACACGAGACCGAGACGAGCAACGCACTTCTTCTTGCAATGCAGTGCAAAAATGCAACTTTGCTGCTGCTGTGATTGTGATGATTACGCTAACTAACGCTGACTTTGAAGAACGCTACTACTACTCAAGTACTCAACTCAGGCACCTTCTTTACGCGAGTTCCTTTTTCTCCTTTTTGAAGATCTTTATCTACATTTTTTACTACGCATTCTTCTATTAATATTATACCACCACTCAGCGCAACGGCTGCACTACTGCTCGAGTGACTGACTGACTCTTTTTCCTGTCTCCACTTTTGCCCCTCTGCGCGGTGCTCCTACTTTTCTTTCCTTTTTGTTAATCATCTTTCCTACGTTGTTGATTTTTCTTAATCTTTCATGTTGTCCTTTTCTGTACGTTACTTAGACATAGCATCGTGTCAGCAATAAACACTCACAATTATTATCTGTTAATGGCAATCATGTTTTTGTGAATATCAAGAGAAAAAACTACAGAAAACTGTGTAGCTGACAAAGACAAGTCAAAAGAGCAAAAGTTCTCTAAAAAAAATGAAGTGGATGTCAGTTTAAAGGGCAGTCTTTCTTGGTACTTTTGGCAGTTATCATAATCGTAATAGCCATAAACACATTTTTATTGTAGCCCTTTCAACTTTGATGGACTGAAAAAGTGGTGTAGTGAGTAGGTTTGTAGTTATTTGGTGTCTAATAGCCATAAACACATTTTTATTGTAGCCCTTTCAACTTTGATGGACTGAAAAAGTGGTGTAGTGAGTAGGTTTGTAGTTATTTGGTGACTTGAACTGAATACCCCAAAGAGACACATAGATACTCATTATTACCTTTTTCAGTTGAATAGTACATTTATTATCGTCTCTCAAAACAGCAATGTGATTTAAGTGGCGACAGTGATTAAAATTGAAAAGGAGACTATCAGGTAATTTATTTTATTAGCAATTCATTTGATTGTGTTTGCTATATATTATTGCAAAGGTGCAGTGTCGTTTTGACACCTGGGTATACACTATGTACACTTAAGATATAATATGCAGATAAAAATGCATAAAGTCATTCAGATTTTAATTGCTGATACAAGCTAACACGACAATAATTACCCTTGTCATCAAATCATTCTCAAGAAACAGCAGCCTGACAGTTGCGATTCTTTGATAAGGTCGGTAGAGGAGACGTCAGAATTCTTGTTTTTGTTGTCTTGTCTTGTTTGAAATAGAAATGATAAATTAATTTTACCATTACAACATTTTTTAGACAACGTTTTTTGTGTTGGATAATCTGTTGGCCAATGAATAAAATAAAAAAGTGTCACTTTTGCTACGTATTTTTTGTTGTTGCTTTGATTGTTTGATTATCGCGATTAAATTTAGTAAGCATGGTGGTATGATTCATTGATTACATTTTTGTTTGTTTGTATGCATGTAGTACTACACAGTGCATATTTTTGCACACAAGCTACATTGTATTTTTGATACATTTTAATTTATGTTGTGTAACAAAGAAAAGTGGAAGAAAGGAAGACGTTGATTGTTGAGCACCCTGTTTATATTATGTAGTTACATATAATTTTTTTTTTCATAACAAACATTTTTTTCATTGTGATTTTTTTATAGCCACCATTCCATTCCGTCTACAACAACTGCTGCTGTAATGTTAACGATACAAGGGAAATTTGAGAAGAGGAAATGCTTACAGCCTTGTCATCACTGCTGATAATAATATCAGAAAGCTATGTCAGTTGGGATCAAGGCGATAGAAAACTTTTGTTTTCGCTACATTACTGACTGACTGACGCTAGTATAACAAGTGACAAGATAGTATAAAGTACAACAGTCTCATGATGATGCGTATTTGCATAATGTGCGTAGTATAATAGCCAAGTGCTGTTGCCGTTGTTGTAAACAAAAATCTTGCTGCACAACAATAATAATTGTAGTAAGGAAGGAAGGAACGCATGCAGAGAGGTTCAATCAGTCGAATCACGTTTTCGTACCTGTGTAAGTAGTGTAAAAATAAATAAAAAATGAATTGCATAATAGTTGTAATAATGATGTTCATGATAAATGCGAACAAAAAGTGTGGTACAGGAAAAATGCAATGGTAGTGTGATAAGAGGGATGATACAGCGTATATATCGACAACGATATATTTTTATGGGGTAGCTATTTTTGTGATTGACTTTTAGTTTTTGAATGTGATGCGATCAGGAATCAGATCAGGATCTTCCTCGCCACTCACCTGTCATCATGGAAGTTTGCTATTAGCACATCATCAACTCGATCCATTAATATAAAAATTTGGACAAAGAAATAGTTGAAAATAATTTTTTACGGAAATATTCAGATGAGAAAACATTGCAAAGTTCAAACAAATATAGTGACTCTTTGTGACTCTTTATAGTTTAAGTTTTTAAAACAGAGTGTCAGTTCCCCGATAATTCTCTTAAAAGTATCAAATTTTTATAATGGTCTTATTTCAATTAAGAACTGCCACGGGCAGAAAAGGTAGTGGTACAGTGACAAAATATGGTGGTGGTGAAAGAAGAACGTTTTCATTTCAGGAAATAGTGCCTTTGCTAGTGAATTTTGTCACGTTGGCTGCTTTCACAGTGTTGGTGTTCCAGGACGGTTATGTTGTAGGATATTACATGTTCCCAGAAAACAGTGAAAGTAAGTCATCATGTAATGCTTTTAATATTTGGGGCAAATAAAACCATTATTAAGTATTGTAATTATTTAATATTAATTCTGATAAATGGTATGAGATGCAGCATCTCAGGTGCTAATGTAGTAAGCAAACCGATAATGTACACCAAAGAGAATGCATACATTTTTTTTTAAATATTTTTTTGTATAAAAAGTATATATTTTGCACAATTGAACTTAATAATAAGCAATTTATTCTCGTCCCATATGTATCATTTTCACAATAGTGCCCATTTCCCAATAAACGTGATCATCTTATAGTCTGATTAAAAGGGGAAAATAATCATAAAGAAATATTTCGTTTCACCATTATCAAAGTGTGAACAAGCATTGTTATCATCCTATAAGTACTTTCTTTTTGGCTATTATTAGGCATGGAGTATACTAAAAAAAATACCATACTTCATTATTATTATTACCAAAATTAGTACACGACATGACATGACACACACAGCACTTTTTTTATTGTGCTAACAATCGGCTTATTCATCCAGTTCGGCAGAGCGAACGAACAATTTTCAATTTGAATGAATACACTTTTTGTGCATTATACCACCTCAATAAATAACTTGCATTCATTCATCCATCTATCCATCCATGCATGATTTTATTTTGCATTGTTGTGTGTGCATAATGGTTTGGATGATGATAATGCAAAAGAAATTCAGATTTTTTTTAAACATAAAAAGAATTCATGTTTAGAAAGAAATGCTCCTTCCTTCACCTCTGATGAAAAACCCCGTTAATTTGAAAATCGTTCACATGCCTCATCTTTCATGGGAAACTCTTTTTTCATGCCGTTGTCAGTTAAAAGTGAGGTGCAATATACACTTGTACAAGTGCAGAAATTCTTCTTCTTTCTCTACTGTAATGATGTTGAAAAGCTATAATACATTAATAATATAAAAAGGGAACGATGAGCCAGTGAATATTTTTTTTAATTCTTTGTACAATCTTTTTCATCTGGTCAATAATGATCATCATGAATATATTTGAGCGCACGTGAGAATCATATAAGGTTACCTAATAAAAAACAACAATGTGTGTTATGTTTTGAAATGAGTGAAGCGTCTTCTTCTACGTAGTCGTGATCATGACTTTGCATGCGTTTAAAAAAAATTAGGCTAAAATTAATTTAGTAAATACCTATTCACAAACATTTTATCTGAAAGTTCAGATTGAAGAGTGGTATTTAATAATGTTGCGGCGTGGATGAGCAAAGTTTTGCATGAAAGATTCAAGATGGAAGTTTTTTATATCAAGTTGCATATCCTGACGTTATTTATTTACGTGGTAGTGCTAATTTGTAATGTAAAAGTCTCAATTAAAAGACGATTGCGTCAGGTAAAGTAAAAGTAAAGACATTATGACGCACCGACAACAGTGTTGTACTTCAGCAGTTCAATTCAGACTTTATTTTTAAAAAATATCCATTAATCAGACAAAACGCAGTGTGTGGTAAAAAAAAAAGTTGTAGACAGGTCGGGAAATGATTTATGTGAGGATGATGATGATTTTATCATGAGATGAGGGCTCACCCACACATTTGAGCTACTTAATAAATTTTTAAAAAGATCCATTACTCCCAAACATATGAAGAAAAAAATCCATACTGTTTTTGGAAGGCAAGTCACCTGTAAAAGTGATTTAACATGACTATAGCTGCTGTTGTTGGCACACTAGGCACACATAAAAATTGTTGAGTAAGGGCGAAATGGAAAAGAAAGTGCCAAGTGTCTCATAAAATTGCTTTCATCAAATAAAAAAAATGTTTTTGGTGTGCCCAAAGGTTGTTGAGTTCATGTTACAAACGCCATTTTTATAATTTACAGCAGCCGTGGTGTTCATTGCTCATTAGCATAATTATTCCACGACTTCATAAATTCTCCGCGAAAGTTGGAGATGACATTTTATATCATATTTCATGAAACAAAAAGGCACGCGTTTTTGGCGCATGCATACCTACATATGCACAAATGTACCAAAAAAAATTGTAGGATAAATGCAGTGACATTTATAAAACTCATCCTTCTTCTCGTTGTTGTTTTCTTTTCAGACTGTGGAATCAGCGTATTTTATACCCATCGTGAGTCAAGAGGTGGTGGTGGTGGGGTTGGAGATGAAAAGTCAACTTTCAGTAATATTAGCAGTAGCGCATTATCACCATCTTCAAATTATGTCAGTAGTTCTAAGACAAGTAGTAAACATGCCAAGAGAACAATAAAAAGCAACAGGCGAAGCCCCAGAAGTCCCATTGACTATCAGCAGCAGACTTCACCCCGTAGAACTCGTGCCAATTCGCGTGTGATGAAATGGAAAAGTAAAAATCCAACTGATATTGAAGGACCACTGGCAAGGATTGTTGGTGGGCAGGTAGCGCAGCCGTATTCTTGGCCGTGGCAAATCTCTTTACAACTTCGCCATCCAACTATGGGATTCATAGGACACTGGTGGTAATGAAAAATCCCAATCATAAATTTTAATGATGTAAACAATGTATGTAATGTTAATTATTTTTCAATATGATTAGCGGGGGCGTTTTAATTAATAGTCAGTGGGTGTTGACCGCAGGTCATTGTGTGAACAAGTAAGTGCCATTCTAAATTGATTAATAAAGTCAACGTTGATTTGATGTTCACTCGTTTTGGACGTCACGTCACTTTTAAACGTGATTTTACACCACAACCATATTTAACTTAATATCCCATTTTATTTAGTCGACTATTTGGTCTAAATCAACGAGGAGTCTCATGGTTTGTCATGGCCGGTGAATATGATCGGTCCAAAACAGAGGGCACGGAGAAGATGATTGGCGTCTCACGTGTGTTTGTACATGAACGCTTCCGGGATTTTGACAACGACATTGGTTCGATAATACTTTCCATTTTTATGCTCATAAAAAATACGCATACCTACCAGTATTACATATGTAGTAATTTATTTTAATGTATAAATTTTATTTATGGCAGTAACAAAAACAGTCGTATAAACTATAATAATAATTGTATCTCACATTACTACGTCCCGACATTTTCACTTTCTTCCTAAATTACCTCACCGTCTCTCTACTTCACATATCATCGTTATTGCCGAAGCAGGGAGGAACCTAGACTAGTCGCAATTTCGTAACACTAATGTCGTAATTTATAGCACGCATATATTTCAATTTTTTTCAAATTGCTCGACAGAACGAGTTCTTTTATACCTTCCTTCCCCTTTTTGATTATTGCCATTTTTGTCGATAATTTATTATTAGAACGAAGTATATATGTATAATATATACTACACAGCAGTATAAATGTGTGCGTATGGTCGGACCTTCTTCTTGAGATTTAGACAAACAACAATAACCATATTCTCTAATCATTATTGCTCGTGGCTTCCGCCTTTCTTCTTAATGGTAAATATCTACATGCGCACATACCTACATAAAATGCAAATAAAACATATATGCAAATGTCAAACTTAAACAATCAGTAAACAAAGTAAAACCACATGCTACAATGAAACACATAAAATCATGAAACACGTGACACCAAGACCAAATTCATTCATCATTTCTGTATAAAAGAAAGCCAAATTATTACGGACGTATTTAACGATCTGTCTGAGTGAGTGTCTATCAAAAACCATTCGCCAAGCCAAGCGCATATAATAATCTACCTATACACATATGTTTGATATCAGTACAATTATTATTGCAATTGGCAATTAGTAATCAACAGTAGCCCATCATCATTACTACAACTGTAGCAATAAAAGTTATTACATGACATGCGTAAAGAAAAAAAATGAGCAAGAAGCGCTCAAACACGTGCCTCGCAGTCTATAAAATTTACTGAGAATTTTTAATTTTTATTTTATTTTGTTTACGTTGTCTTCTGGTTGCAATGCTACGCACAATCAGAAGTCAAAATTGTTACAAACTTTTATGTCCATATGAATTGTTATTATAATTTATTACTTGCGCTTGGCGCTGCTAGCCCAGCTTCTTTGTATTTTGATGAAGAAGCAATCAAGTTGACTTGTAACAACAATAATCACCGTCACCTAATGAAAGGTCAATAGTCAATATTCATCACATTTTCAGCCATCCATTTCCTTTTCATGATCATAATTGTTTTTGTACATAGATAATTTATCAAATCACTTGCTTTTTTTGTTTTGAGAAGCAGATATGAGTCATTTTGTTGAAGATATTCAACTTGAATATTGGAACGAGTTATATTTGATTTTCATGATATTTTTTATAGGAGCAAATAACATTTCAAGTTTTTCTCCATTGTTGTTTCTTTCGCGTGACGCGTGAAACTATGCAACTCATACAATGAAGTAAACAAGACAAATAGAAAAAAATCATTCCGAAAGATTTATTAGTATTGTTATTTGTGAGCACAATGAAAAGTCAAGAAGAGCCACCTTAAACACTAATTATTACATTCGTCTTGAGATTATGATCAGATCAAACCCCTATGCAATTTCGATGTGCAATGCAATAAATTTTTAATTCACATTGTATTCTTACGAGCTATTATTATTATTATTAAAATAAGATGAATGAATAATAGAACTAAAAAGCACATTAACTTGACTTTATGCAAAAATGAAGCATCATGTCAGTCAACTTTTTTTATACGACATTACCCATTACCTACTCACAAGGTATTTTCTTGTGCAAGAGCTGTTGATAATCTTTAAAACAAAATATTATTTGTGACGGTTATATGAGTGTTGACTCTGTTGACTGTGTATGAAGAAGCTGATGAGCTTGGGATGAACCTGTTTTTTATGAGCATATATAGCTACGGGCTAGGCCATTCATGCATACCATCATAAAACTATAATATATTATACAAGAAGACAATTTTATTTTGATCAAGGCAGATAAGAGAAGTGAAAAAGAGGATGGTTTTACTATTATTGAAAGTGAAAAGTGCTTATATTTTGTTTTGTTTCCGACAACTTTAACTCATTGTCTGTTTATATTCAGCCAACTTTTGAATTGAATGTTGTTTTATTAAATAACCAAAGCTTCTATATTTTATCTACAAGCTCATTTACCTTTGTCTGTCTATCTGTCTTTTTCCGTTATTTCACACAGTATTTACATGCATATTTCGTTAAATATGATTTTATAGATACTTTATTACAATCGTGTGACTATATGTTTTGCAGAAAAAAATCAACATAAATATTTTAGTAATGATTTATAATGATTTTCATCAATGAAGCTAGTGCCGATCATCATCTGTCATCATACTGCAGGTGATTAGAGAAAATGCGTCAGTAGTATAAAAACGGATACGTGCTTGTGGTTCCGTAGTAAAATCACAATCATAATCATGATCATGACAAGTAGCTGTACTTACGCAGACTACGCAGCTCACAAGAATATTTTTAAGGGTTATTTTATGATATGTTGATGATTTTGATGATAGTTATTAAGTCATACAAGGAGTGCCTAAATATAAGCCTGTAAGCGTTCATTAAGGTATAGATCTTCTAGTCGTAATTTTTCTCCTGCAAGTCTATTCATTCAGCATAATTTTCAATTAAATGGCTATACTTTTTGAGCCCTAGTCGTCAATGCTAATATCCTCTTTTCAGCGATACTCAAGCACCTTATTGTCACATTTTTATTGTATTTTATGATTTGTAAACAATTTACTGGGTGGAGCCCTTCTCATTAGCAGCTCATCACTGGTGTCGACTGTTTAACATTTTACACATCAAAGTCTCAATCAAACATGAATACAATAACGTATAAAAATTATATCATAATACCTAGGTACTTATTAATTTACTGAGGCAAGCCGAGCAACGGAGTAAATGACGGATATTTGCAATAATAGAGCTCATGTTGTTCAAGTAAAATTTCTTATGTTTATTGGTGCTTTTCCTTTTACTAACAACAAACTATTAATTACAGTGCAGCACTAATTTTCCATTTCCTTCCTTTCATTTTTGTTATCGTAAATGGTAATTGTAATTATTGTGTACTTGTGATATTAAATTTTTTGCTGTTGAATGCTGTGTTGAAATGCTGTATCTAATTGTTTTAGCTCTTCCTGAATGTGCTTGCTTGGACAAATTATAATTAGTGTTTTGGCTAACTTTTTCTGACTGTTTTGTATCTGAAATATCATAAAGCATTAGTGAAGCTTTCACGGCCTATTCAATGGACACCAACAATTTCTCCCGTGTGCCTGCCAAATGATGATGTACAAACTTTGTCCTTCAATATGACTGGGTTAAAGTGCGTGGCGACAGGATGGGGAATGCAGAAAACTGCTGGAAAACTTTCATCGAAAATGCAACAGGTAAAGATGAGGTGGTGGATGGTTAATTTTTCTAAGATTAAAAAGCATAATGTGTTGTAGCCTGTTTTGGAAAGCTAACAAGCATGACAAATTATAAATTTTCCAATAAGTATTTGTAAGATTTGTGTGTGCAAAAGGTTTTAAAAACTACCAACAATTGGCAATTAGTCAAAACTTATTTGTGTTTGATGTCCCTCAATGTATTGGGGGTCAAAAGTTTGACAAGTGCAGCAGTGGGCACAAACTTTATATGGGAGCATGGAAAATAAGATGATAATCAAAATATTTTTTTTAAATCACTTTCTCCGATTACTCTTCCTGGACAATGAAAAATTAGAGGTGAACAAAGAACAAACCTCAATTTTGTAAAACGAGAGGAAAAGTTTTACTGCTTCTACTTCAAATATTGACTTGTATTGCTACATCATTTTCATATTACTTGTTTATTGCTTTTTTATTGTTTTGTACATGTCAAAAGGTCTTTTATGACATGATATATAATGTGCAACTAAAAATGTCTTAAGGATACGGAATGTACAAA